>APFE030616662.1:0-30558 GCA_000404065.3 Pinus taeda | reverse complement strand
TGTGCCAAAATAGGAGAACCACAGTTCTGTCTCTGTCAAGCAAGAATGACTAAAAATTCGGAAAGACATGCAATTTTCATGCTTTATCATTTTTTCTGGAGAAATGCATCTGATATTAAATTACTAAACAAGAGAAAGATACATAAATATTATGGAGCCAAGTGGTCATGACAAGTGCCCCCTCCAAACATGGACTAATTGGGCAGGCATCTCCACTTGAGACCAACATCTAGAGGGTCTACATCTTTCCGAAAAATACCCATCGAAGCTAAGATCTATGTAGCCAAGTTAAATAAGTTATTAATTCTCCCCGTTTGTATGCAATAGGCAACTAATGAAAGGTTTCCGGGAATGAACTTTTCTATAAGAAGGAGATGCTTGTCAGTCTAATCACATCCTGCAAACATCTTGCTGCTTGCTTGATCATCCATTTATCACCAAAAAGGACACCCTTCCAATATAGGGGTAAAACAAAGAGAAAATTGCACACAACGACAATCCATGTCCGAAACACTCCTGCTACCTTGTAGTTCTACTTGGTATGATTAACAATTTCCAATTATGGCAAACCACACCACAGCCATGTATAAATACTGTTGTGAAGAACCGAAAACCAAGATAGGTGGGTCTTCAAGGTGCTTTGGCAGTGTCACGTGATCTTGAAGGGTTCACTTCCATTTAAGACGATTGGCAATGGGATATCATGGCAGAATCTAAAGTCCATTAATGAACTTCTGTAAGACTATTTCCAAACTTTCCAAATAGGTCACTGTCACGGCAAGTTTAACTTAAACACACTATCATCCGGAATTATCTGACAAAGTGCAGTAATGTTCCTTTTTCTGGTGTTCCTTATGATATGGTTAGGATGGACTTTCAGAGTTGGGGGCAGACAGGTCACTGGTGCATGTTGGTGTCATCAGTGGGCCCAAGGGGCTTTTGGAAGGGTTTTGAGGAGTTTCTATGAGGTCCGATGGCATTCGCTTGGTATATTCCATCATCCGCACAGTTTGCCTTTCATTCCGGCACATTCCGACAACTTTCAGAAAACAAAGTTATTATTGGGCCTAACTCAATTAATTACGCTTAAGGTGGCATTCTGGGAGGAATATTTGATAGAACACCTTAGTGTAATAGCTCATTGGAACCACAACAAGAAGATCTACACAATGTGAGTTTCAGTGACCTGAGGAGACATTGTGGCGAATTTACCATTTTCCCGCATTAAAAAGAATATTTTAATTAAAATAAAAGAGGGAAAAGTGCTCCATGATTAAAATAATAATAGGAGGTTCTAGAGGGATCCATCATATCTATAAAAGAGGAGGAGGAGGCCATTGGAGGGCATCTTGGATTTGGTATTTTTTCTTGTATGATAGGTTGAGGACCCGGTTCTCTACTTCAACAGTAGCCCCAAGACGAAAACCCTCGGGTGATTCAGTGAGATTGCGAGAGTACCCATCTCCCATTGGCGAATTCATCGAAAATTCACAAGAGAACTCAGCAATGCAATTCAATTCAATTTGGAGGGCTAGCATAGCAATGTAGCAAATTATCTCAGAGGTCACCTTTTATCTCAGCTATTTTGGTTGTATGTGCATGTAACCCCAATTTACCCATTATAATAAAAGCTAGGAAATTTCTGGTTCATTGTGTTATTGGATTGCAATGCTCTATTTCTTTTATTTTACATGGCAATCTTCTGTTAATAAAATGTTGATTTTACAGTGAAATTTTGAGTTGAGTGAATTTCTGCAAATTTAGCAAAATATCCTGTTTAGGGCATTACAGCGGTATCGAAGTTGGTTTTCCTGCCAGCCTGAGGGTATAATTGCAAATCGAGTTGCTCCAGATCGTTGCTGAAGAACACTCATATGGCCAAATTCATCAAGTTCATCCTTGTCTGCAAATTTGTCATGCAAATATTCTACAAAAATTTTAGCAAATTGTTGTTGGCATAATAATGGTTCAACAAATTTGAGTTGAATGATATGAAACGATATTGTGAAAAGTCAAAAGCCATTCGTCGAATTATTGAGGGAGAAGTCAAAAGACGTCCACCGAATTATTAAGGGGCGCGTCATAAACTTCAAAACAAAAAAAAAAACTAAGGGACAAGTACTTGAAGTCAACCAACTCTGGGGTCTCCTTGGGTCGAATTTCAAATACTTACCGAAGGACAAGTTCGTAATTAAAATTTGTATGGGTTGTGTGAATTTTGTGAGGCCAAAAAGCGCTGAACATCTTGGTGATTAGAGGAGACCGAATTATTGCCAGTGTATTTGTTAGGCCGAGACTAAGCCGACACCCATTTCTATGGAAAGTCGAATGTTTTGAAGGACGTCATGGGAATTTTGGTGGGGCTGAGAGCCTTTTTCAGATTGAGATCTGATTTGTTGTCTTGCGCAGAGTTTGGTTAAGCATTGATGCCATACACCTACGCGTGGGTCAATTTTTGATGGTGATTTGCGCATGCAACGGAGGAACAATAAGCCAAGGTTGTGAGTTGGAATAGGCTCGAAATAGTGGTTGCATCGCAAGGGACAGAGCCATATGAGGGGTAGCCGCCAGAATCTGTGGAGCTGAGAGCAAACTGCCAAAGGTCGAATAACAGTAGTGCATGTTTGTTGTCACCAATCGGGAGACGAAATACCGATGCGTCGACCTTACTAAAGTTAGTGTCACCACTTGTGCGATTTGAAGGGGGTACGTTGAGCTCTGATCATTGAAGACCTATGCATGAGGTTGGTGGTTTCCAACGTGTACAGGGGCCACTCAAGAGGCGGTTGTAGCCCCATTGTGATTGCAGGGAAGTCAACTCATATGCGTACACCAGCTCGATGATTGTTGTAGCCACAATTGCAAAGAGCGGTGAGCACATGCCGAACGTTGTGGGTTCGAAATCGAAACTGATAGTTGCCTTTGGTGGACAAAATACTATCGTTTGAGATGATATTGCAAAGGAGCGTCATGCTGACTATGGTCAAGTTGTAATGTCCCTTCCGAAATTAAATAGTTACAGGTTTATTTATTCTACAATTCTAACAATTCTGGAGCCCATGGGACCCATGTGATTTTTGGAAAAGACTTAGGAAGGGAAAAGCGGCCGAAATATTTTGTTGGCATATTGTGGGGGCCACCCACATGAGGAAATACGCACCACCTTAGAGGGAAGTTCGAATGAATGAGGAGGGAAAGTCGAATTGCTAGTTGGAGGGGGCCCACATGGGAAAAGAGGCCCACAAATTATAAATAGAGGAGGCTCAACCTCATTTGGTATATTTTGACATATTGAACTCAACCTTAGTTGCTCAAGCTACTTAGCCGGGTTACGGTGCCGTTTAGCACACGAATGTCTCCGAGCGAAGATCTCAACCCTTGCTTCGGTGGACTTCTAGTGCCACCATAGAAAGGCAATTAATACTACCTTAGAGGAGAGCTAGTCGAGTTTCACAGTCATATCATTCAGCGTTTGTCTCAGCCAATGCGTGTTTCTGGAGGACATAGAAGGAGAACACGTAGGTGTTGCTTATGGGTTCATCCGGGCAGCAACTGTCAGGGGAGTTTGGGCATTGATGCTACAGTGGAGGATCAACCTTCCGAGAGAGTTTTGCAACAGGAGGTTGCTACATTGGAGCAGTTCGATTTACAGTCACCTGGGCCTATGCAGAGAGCCATCACTAGGCTCATGTTGGAGTCGGAGGAAGCAATTATAGAGCTAGAGCTGGCTGGGAGAAGTAGAAGATCACTTGGAGGGCCATTTGAGGAGGATTATTGGAGTTGGGAGAGCAGAGATTGGCAGCATCATTCACAGCAACAGAATTCAAAATTGGAGGAGGGCCAAGTTGTGAAGGGTCAATTGTTGAAGGTTGGAACCAAGGGAGACCTTTTCTGGGTTTCAGGCAAGGACCACACTCCTAATTTTATAAAATTTTCTGGGCAGATCTAAGGGGTCAAACAAGGGTCCCAACTCAGCCGACAGCTAGAGGAGCTAAGGGGAATTTGGGCCAAAATTCTAAGGTCAACATTTGGCCAATTCCTTCATGGGTTATTCTGGGTATTTGGCGGAGAGGTCGCGGTTAATTTTCTGTAATTTTTTGAGCACCAGAGGTGGGGTTTCCAACAACATCCTTGCAGCAGACAACAAAGTTTCACAAGGGCAGTGAAGGGCATCATTGCAACAGTTATTGTGCCATTTGAGCTTGACATATTACCACTTGTGTTTGATCACACTTGCCATTTAGGCAAGCCCAGGTGCACCACGTCCACATTATTGTACTTTTCTCCCAGATTATAATAAAATGGCTCAATTGTTGGATATTCCTGGACTTTTTATGGGTATGCACTGAATGTTTCAATTTTATGGTGTTGTTTTTATTATTTGCTTTGCATACCACTATTTTCCTTAGGCGGAACATTACAGTGGTATCAGAGCATGATCCTGGTCCAGCTATGGGAAACTAGCCAGAAGATCATGGAAGCTTTGGGTATGAGTGCACAGTGATAGGGGAAACCAGAGACAAACCCATGGCTCAAGGGAAACCCAGTATGCAAAAATTGTGGGGTAGATTCATTAGGACGATGAGAGGTTGGCCCAGTTGAGGAGGGTGACAGACCAAACCCATCCTCACCCTTACAGCAGAGATGTGAGAGGTGTGCAAGCCATGGGGGAGCAGCCATCTACATCATGTGGGGAAATTCAACCAGATCAAGACACCAAACCTCCTGAATTGGAGCAGGCAAGACAGAGACAGTTAGAGGGTGAGACCAGGGGGCGCTTTTGCTAGTGGAGACCTAGCTTCAGATATCAGGAGTCGGAAGAAGAGGTTGAGCATGATGCTAAGAGGCCACGGGATGGTGAGGAGCACATTGACATACCCAGTGTGGCACATGAGTCACCTTTATTAGAGACCTCCTTGATAGCTCCAATTGGCACCTTGGTGGAGAAGATACAGCCTACACACATAGAGCCATATGTTGAGGAGGACCCACCCATGGACGAGATGCCAACAGTTGCTAAGGTATCTGGAGTTGTGACCGAGTTTACAGGTGATAGATGCCCACGGCAGTTCCACCAGTTTCAGGCCAACCTTCTAGCATTAAAAAGGAAGGTTGCATTAGTGTGTGAGGCTATTCTGCAGTAGAACAAGGAGATAGAGGGCATGAAAGCGGTTTGTGCTGAGTCCACGGCCAAATTGACTCACATTGGGGGGCAGTTGGATTCCCTACTAGTGCAACTAGAGTGCAGGTTGGAGCGTGAGAGCAGCCCTCTTCAGGCATACATAGACGGGGTTGGCAGCGTTGTTATGTTACGTTGGCCCATTGGACAGAGAGAGACAGAGCTACCTAGTCAAATTGTATGTATTAACCAATATAGCGAGATGAACCCTGAGTTGCACAGGGTGTAGCACCCACATGTTGGGGTTCTATGTGCGGGAGTTCGTGCATTCGATCCCTCTCTTGGGTTGGGTGGCAAGAGATTTTGAGTTGGTAACCAATGGAATGGGCTATGGAGATGGTAGTTGACCCAGGTGGAGCTCAGCAGGAGTTTCCAGGCACTAGGGATGCTGGAAGCCCCGACTGGCATTAGGATCCGGGAGGGACCACCTATCATTTCCCACGTATACTGGTTGACTACGACCTAAAGGGTATAGTTGACCTAGCAATCGAGCGTGCACCTCCGCTAGGAGAGTTTTGGTCAGCACCAGTGGCCAACCAGTTTTTGGGCAGACTCCTTGGGTTGTCTTGGTATGACAATTGTACACAGGGTCTCATAGTGATTAGCATACTCTGGCAGGTGTTTATCGAAGGAGGTGGAATTGGCAGACCACCAGACAGTGCCTTGTATGGAGCTGGGGATTCTTCGCATTTGTGTGAGACATAGAGTTTTGGTCAGCACCAGTGGCCAACCAGTTTTTGGGCAGACTCCTTGGGTTGTCTTGGTATGACAACTGTAGACGGGGTCTCATGGTGATTAGCATACTTTGGCAGGTGTTTATTAAAGGAGGTGGCATTGGCAGGCCACCAAACAGTGCCTTGTATGGAGCTGGGGATTCTTCGCATTTGTGTGAGACATAGAGTTTTGGTCAGCACCAGTGGCCAACCAGTTTTTGGGCAGACTCCTTTGGTTTTATTGGTATGACAATTGTACACGAGGTCTCATGGTGATTAGCATACTCTGGCAGGTGTTTATCAAAGGAGGTGGCATTGGCAGGCCACCAGACAATGCCTTGTATGGAGCTGGGGATTCTTCGCATTTGTGTGAGACATAGAGAAGCAGAGCAGTGGTGGCATCGTTGTTGACACCTGGGGAGGTTCACTTCTTGGATCCCTTAGAAAGGACTTGGAGGGGAGGTCCCCTCATCGGAGAGCATGGTGATGCAACATTGGAGGAGATGATCCGGGTTGGATGTAGGCCGACACATATGGACACAGCTTTAGGCCATCTCATTCAGGGATGAGTAGGAGCATCTAGCGCGGAGCAGTGGTCTGCAGATGGGCATAGAGACACATGGGGGTGTGTCATAGTATGTTAGACTGCGATGTGGAGTGGGAGTGCCTCACATCGCATTGAGACTTCGAGTACATGCGGGGAGTGACAAGTACAATGACACAGACGAGACACAGGATGGTACAAGATGGCATAGCCGTAGCCAAGGGTATCCAGCGGTGTATAGGGGTAGGCCACAGGGTACAGTGGCATGTCCAGGAGTACTAGGATGATTGGTTGTATGCAGGGGTGTATAGTACTGCACAACAAGGTCTTGGAGTGTTGCCTCTAGGGAGACCCTTCGACGAAAACACTGGGCATACCTTTGGGCGTAGTTCACCCAAGATCGACGGGGCCACAGATGAGCGATACAAATAGAGTAAAACAATAGAACCTGGGTTGGCCACTGCAAGCATGCAAACCCCAAGCGAAATGATGTAGACCCAAGTGCTGGAAAATGGCCCCAACAGTTAACTCGCATTGCTCAAAATTTATGCTACTGTTGTTGAAGAAGAACTAGATTTTTTGCCTTCAAAAGTGCTCATAAAATTCTGCAAAATTAACCCCGGCCTCTGCACACCAACCCCATAAAAACCTAGAAAGAGCTTTGGCCCAATTCCTGCTGACCCAAATGACGCCAAAAAGTGTGAATGGCTCTGTCTGGTAGACTCTATGAACTGTTGGAGATGCTCTGCTCAAAACAACTACTGAATGGCCACCCAAACTCCACACAAATTCTCCTTTGAAGGTAAGCTCTCCCTCTAGCTCAATCTCTCTCGGAAACTAGTTGCTCTTCCCTTTTGTGCAAGCTTCAGCCAGTGAACCCTGCGCACTGCATAATTGAGAGAAATTTGGCCCTAGAGATTCCCTCAATCTCAGCGCTGCACACCACCACAAAATCTTGGCCTCAACAAATGTCTTCACAAAAGCTCGAAACTTCACACCAACTGAAGCTACTCCAAATGAGAAGTGTGAATTGCATTTTGCACCCTAGCCACATGCAAAACTAGGTGAAATCTCTGCAATATACTCAAGTGAAGCCCTAAATTGGACTCCAATTTCCCTCGCTGGGGAGGCACTCGAAGTCCTCTGATATAGGGGTGGAATTTCCGCTTGGAATTCTTGTGCTCAGTAGCGCTTCTCAACTTGTGCTCACTGCTCAACAGCTCCAAGAGAGTTCGATTTTTGTAGAGTGATAGACAAAAAGATCCAAAATGAGGCTTCCTTACGATATTTATAAATGTGGGTCCCTTCTCCCTTGGTGGGCCCGCAACTTAACTAGTTCGAACTTCCTTCCTCTTCCCTCTCTCCTCTAGTATGAATTCCTCAAGGGGGTCAAATTTTCCTTTTTTGTGAACCCCACATTCCACTAGCAAAATAATTATTCCTTTTTCTCTAATGTGCATAGCCTCCTTTTTCTCCAAAATTAAGTGGGGGTCTACTCAACTGAATTTTCCTAAGTCCATAAAATCCAAATGTCAAAAATGCAGAAGTTGAGAATTGGTTAGTAAAATTTTATTAAGTGGGCATATCACAGAAGTCCCGCTCTCCTTCAGTACAAGGTGGAAGCAAAGAAATTCCAGATAGAACCCTTGCTACTCAACTGGATCCAGGGGTTATTCTGATGAACTGGAGGCTCCCTACTTTGGAGCTAACCCAGCTGTCACTCTAATGATGCATGGTCTGTGGCCTCGTCTGGCATCTCTTCACAGGCTCAAAGAATCTTTGTTTGGATAATGAAAATTGAGCATTAGTATTATGCAAAAAAACAAATAAGATATATCAACTACATTACAGACTCCATTTTTATAATTATTGTTTCACAAGACTGGAAACTTACCTTCACCGCTATATAGTGTATATCGCAAAATACTTAATCAGAACTGCATTAACTAAAATAACTAGAATTATTTATGAAATAACTGTATACACAGCAATCTTAATCTTGAACCACCAATGCAAATCAAACTTGTGCCCAAACTTGGTACCGTCCATACCTGCGATTGGTAATTCCATATATATACACTGCCAGAATAAAGGCTTGCAAGGACCTTGCGTCAAAACAAAACAAAAAGAATATTCAGTTTTCCACTTGTGATTATTGGTATTTCATTACCTAATGCAAGGTCTGCCAAATTTCCAGTGATCTTTTGCAGCAGTCAGTAAAGAATACTCACAAAACTTGTAGGAGGTAATGAAATCACATTCTATGCACATTATTCAACTTAACGCCAGATGTTATTTATGCAAGCATTTAAAATATGTTCAACGCTTCTGTGATTTAATATTAACCCCTGATAGAGGTCACATACATGGCTGCTAATGTAATGGCTACTGACAATCTCCAGTCTTCCTTTGCATGTAATTCATCACACAAAAAGCACAGAACACAACTTTATGGGAAAAGGGAATCTGTGATATAAGATGGAATACTACAACTACATCAGATGTCACAAAACCACACACATATCCTTGGTTTTATGTCATATTATTTCCTATTATGTTATTGCATGTAATCTTGTAACCATTGCGTTTTCATGATCTGCAGGCAAATAATATATTTATGTTTAAAAATTAAAAAATCAATGTACATGAAAATATTCATTGTTTACAACAGAAAGACATAATAATCTGATTTCCTAAAACGGATTCAGCTAAAATTGCTCCCGGGGAGAATTGATTAAAACTTTTGCCACTAGTAAGGAATAGATCAAAAATTCAGTATGTTTAATTTTCATCTTATGTGGTTTAAGATAAGTTTTTTAATGTCAAACAAATGACTAAAAGTAGGTTAACAGGACTGCTCAGCACATAAGTGGCAATATACAGTGGGAAGCAAAAAGCAAAGCAAAGCAAATCTATAGGATCTAAGTTCAACTATCTGGACTCTCAATGCCAAAAAGAAATACACTGCCCCAGAATAGGAGTGCAATGAAAAGAGACTCAAGACACCATACGCCTGCCACTGGATTAAGTAGAGGGGGAGCTATCCCCCTCTGTAATATCCACTACCAAATGTGTAATTCTCTTGCCCTCCAAGCCCAAAGTGAAGAATATTTATATAGATGTCTTGCTGGAAGAGCTAGATATGGCTTAGGGGATGTCTCTTTGTCTAGAAGAGAATCTGCTGCCAGGGGTTGGTGGAAAAGGGTTTCCTACAGGTCTCTCATCAACTGTGTCAAGAACTCAGTCAGCAACTCCGCATGGGTTTCCCTGCCTAAGATGGGACTACCTCTCAGAGTCTAACAGATCTGGGGGCTGAAATGGTATTGCTCCCTGTATGCATCTCGGTGGGGCCTACCCGCTGAAAGCAACAGAAAGAAAGATGCCATCCTCACAGTAGTGTTCAGTCAAATGTGGCACCAAAGGATGTAAGTTCTAATAAGCCTAAGGGACTCCTTGAAATATAATGCCAAGTACTGTTGTTCTGAATAGCTTTTTTTTCTGAGAAATGATTCTTATTGATTCTCTTTGGCTAATTTGCTGCAATATAAGGGGCTTATCTCTGCTATCAAATTCACCCAGGACTTGCAACTGGCGTCATCCACACCCACTCAAAGCTTTTTCACCCGAGTCTCCCTGTTAATACAAGCCCAATCACCTTGCTGCTTGCCACTAGATAATTGAAAAAGGTGGAGCGAGAATTATGAGACTTTCTGAATAGATAGTGGAACCAACCACATTTCTCATAATATCAACAGTGTTTGAATATAAAGAGGTGTTATGTCTCCGTTTCCTACCAATGGAAGATTCAGCATAATCTAGCCTCCAACAGGATCTGGTGCTTAGCATCCACCCAATGCAGATGGGGACACAGTCTGAGCCCATGCATCCAATGTTAAAGCATATAAGGGGGCCACATTATGAAATCATCTATAATATCTACTACAGAAAATATCATCTTTGGTCTCAACCCGCAAGGACATCTGCAGTATGAATTCAAACTGTGAACCAACCACATTTCTCATAATATCAACGGTGTTTGAATATAAAGAGGTGTTATGTCTCTATTTCCTACCTATGGAAGATTCAGCATAATCTAGCCTCCAACAGGATCTGGTGCTTAGCATCCACCCAATGCAGATGGGGACACAGTCTGAGCCCATGCATCCAATGTTAAAGCATATAAGGGGGCCACATTATGAAATCATCTATAATATCTACTACAGAAAAGATCATCTTTGGTCTCAACCTGCAAGAGGGGGTTTCATCTCCTGCTTATTAGCAGGAGGTGGCCAGGAGCATCCAAAGACTACCTGAACAAGACAAGGCAGTCCATTGATATATCAACTAATTAGAGGAAACAAAAAACCTACTAGTACCAACATCACACTCTCCCAGCAGTGGTGGATTGGGCTATGGCCTTCAAGGTGCAGTAAGCAAGATATGGATATCATTGCTTGCCAGCCACCAAGAGGATAAATGTCCAAGTAGGTGTTTTGCATTTTATTTTTATTGTAGATGTTATTGCTTCTGGAATAACTGAAATCTTTATATCTCCCTGATGACGGGTGGAGCATCCACACGAAATGTCAAACATTTCTAACACTCCACACAGTTATTCCAGAAGCAAGGACATCTGCAGTATGAATTCAAACTGTGAATACCTGCATACTCAGGTTTTGTATTTTATTTGTTATTTAAAATGAGGAAACAACAAAAGCTTCTAGAATGGGAACATCTTCAACAAGAAGTAATGCCAAATTTTAGGAGAAATGCAATGTGTATCATATGTGCATGTCTATGTGTGTGTGTCAATGTGTTTCCATATGTATAGAGAGAGAGAGGTTTAAATTTTTCACAAATAAGTTACTAACAAACACAAGTAATAAATTGTACGAAAGTGAGTAGACTAATAGATTTATTAGAGTACACGAAAAACAATAATATCCGAGACAAATGATATTAGAGTACACAAAATAAATAATAGCCTCTATACTTAGTCATTACATTATTAAAAAAACTCATTACATTAATGAAAACAAATGAGCTAGACCAGTACCCATCAAGCACAACATCAAATATCTAGTCATGAGAATCATGTGCATGGGGATCCATTGGCAATAATGTTGAAACTAAGACCTGACTGGACATGTATAAAAGGAACCTAGATCTAAAGCATGACAAGAAAAATCCAACTCGAGATCTATGAAATTTAATTTCTTGTGAATAATATTCATCTGTGGGCATTAGAATTTACAAATAGTAGATGTTAAGCACTTTTGGAACCCAACCTGTACAACTAGAATGCTCTGGCTCTTCTTTGCTAGAAACAGCTTGCTAATTGTGAAAGAACACAAATGAGAAGTGCTTATAATTTTCAATACTTGCATCAAGGAATGGTCACTATTGTACAAATTGCAACAAGTTCTCTTCATTGAATGTTATTTCAAAACAGCCAGCTTGTCCAAAGGCAAACTTAACAACCTATGTATGATCAAGTGTGACCTCCTCAATATTTGGAAACATTTTACTAATTGCTAGATTCACGTCATTTGTTACCTCCTTAACCTTGTCTGGGGACTTTGACTTTGTTGCTTCCCTGAATAAACTCTTTATCACCGTATTTGGAGTGAGAGCATGCACCAAAATGTGAAATTTCATATTGAAAATATTCTAAAGGCTAACAATAATGTTCTTCACTCAAACAAATGTTTATATAACAAGAACTATGTTAATTGAAGGGTGGGTTAGTTTCTAGAAAAAAAATGTGGCCAATGGTCTATATTCTGGTTTGTGCCCTAATACACTAGCCCCGAACAAGGTTTTAATATGTCATATTGTCAAAGGTAATCAACTCATCTCTAATTCACCAATCTATTGTTTCATGAATCAGTGTGGCCCTAAATTGCCTACACTTTTTCACTAGTAACCACAGACAAAATGCAATCTTGACATCTAAGAGTAACCTCATCATAGGAATGCTCAAGTTGTGCATTAAGAACAAATAAAATGGTTATATCTGCTCTTCTCAGTCAATCATATATCTTTCTAAATGGAATTATTCTCGCTAATGAACTGGATTGTTTTAGTCACATACCAAACATGGAAATCATGCAAGGGTAATTAAATTAGTGATATATTATTAATTTAAAAATGTTGAGCACCAGTAGAGCACATGCCTTGAGAACTAAGTCAACAAACACAAGCTAGATGGTACTTATCTTTCGCCTGCTTCTTGAAAACCATTGGTGCTTATCTCCAACACACTTCCAGTGAATATTGTGTTGAAATTTGGTATCGGAGGACAGGTGGTTCCCTTAGGCTTTGATCTTTGGCCTAGGGAAAAGTGTCCAAAAGATTTTAATTTTTCTCCTAAAGTGACTTTATAATTTTTATAAAGTTAAAATCTAATTTAAAAGTGACTTTAAGTGATAAAGTTACTAAGTCTAATTTTAAAGTGACTTTTATAAAGTCAATGAAAAATTAGAAAGGAAAAGTGACTTTGGAAATAAATGACTAAGTGGGTCTTTATTAAAGTGGGGTGAATTAAAAAATAGAAAGTGAGATTTAAATGTGCATTTAATCTCAGCCATTGATCTAAATCTATCTCAGCCATTGGATTTAGGGATCACCCAAAAGTCATTTAGGGTTGGGTTAAGGAAGGAAAAGGAGGAAAAGATCATTCATTCTTCCATGAGCAGATTGGGAGAAGGAGAGCAAGAGAGCAAGGGAGATTTCTAGACAGGAAGGAGAAAGAGGTAGTAGTTTGGCACACATACCAAGGCAGCTCTTCAGCAAATCCGTACAGCTGAAAGAACAAGAAGAAAACGCTGATTTTTGCTAAGAAAACAAAGAAAAACTGATTTTTGGGCACGAATTTCGAGGAGACAAATTCTGGCACAGAAATCGAGGTCGGTCCGTACAGTCCATACTGTCGTCCATACTGTCTGTACAGTACGTACGGTCCGTACATCCGTACGTCTGTACAATCCTTACATCCGTACTGCGCGTACAGCAAGTTTCTAGGTTGTCTGTTGGGCTGAAAACAGATAAGTTTGCTTGCTGGAAAAAATTGTTTTTGCTGTAATTTTTTTTGTTGAAAATTCTCTCACTGTAAAAGGCATTTTCCAGAAATAAAGAAGAGCTCTCAAACTGGTTTTCCCCAATAGTTGTAGGGGGTTTTTCCAGGGTCACATTGACCAAAAATATCAGTGTTTGAATGTGTTTTAATGGCTGTTTATTACTGTTGATTTTTATTTCTGCAATTTCCAGCATTCTGTAAAATTTCCAGAATTTGTGAAAAAAAAAAAAAAAAATCAGCTTGTTAAATGTATGGTTATGGGAAAGAGCATTTAACTATATGGGAGAAATAAGGAGAAACTGAAAACCGGGGTGGGAAAACAGAAATTTTTACAATGGACGCATCGTTGTATCTACCATACTCCCTATACTAGGATGACCTTCATTGATCTGGAATCAATGATACTGGTCTGGGCCCAGTAGTAGGAGTGGTACCTACTATGACGCTGACTTCGGGTCGGTTGAGACTAGTCTGGGACCAGTAGTACACACTATGAGACTGACTTTGAGTCAGTGGAGGATGATACTAGTCTAGGACCAGTGGTAGGAGCTGTACCCACTATGACACTAAGTTCGGGTCAGTTGAGGACTACTTTGGGATCAATGGTAGACACTTTGAGACTGACTTTGAGTCAATATGATACATCCTCGATTATTTCTTCTTCTTCATAATTTGGACAAAGCAGAGCAGAATAGAACAGAGCAGAGCAGATCAGATCAGAACAGAACAGAGCAGAGCAGAGCATATCAGAATAGGGCAAAACAAAACAGAGCAGAGCAAGCAGGATAGAGCATAGTAGAGTAGGGGTCAAGCTGTACAGGGCAGTGCATTTGATGGATGAATAGTAGCGACCGACAGAGAAATTGCAGATGGAGTTCTCCCTAGTTGAGAGGGAGTGTTAAAATTGGCAACTAGGGCCAAACTCCATGTGGGTCATCTTTTTCATGGCTGATAATAGTTTTATTAGATTCCTCTCGTCGAGAGGTGTAGGATTGATCTGAAGATCATCCGATTCCAATAAGTATTTATGGAGATATGAATTTATTTTGATTATGGAATAATTCAAGCTGACCAGCAACTCATGTAGGCTCAGAAGCCCAACAGACGCATCTATTCATCATCAACATTTGTATATAAATACAAGAGGTGTTTTCGTCATTTGGACACACACTGATCATCACATCTCTCTCTCTCACTCGTATGCAGCGAAATCTTGCACTGATGCATGGCGAAATCTTGCACTGGTGCACGACGAACTCTTGCACTAGTGCGCAGCGAAATCTAGCACTGGTGCGTGGCGAAACCTTGCACTGGTGCGTGGCGAAATCTAGCACTGGCGTGCGACGAAATCTTGCACTGGTACGCGGCAAAATCTTGGACCGATGCACGGTGAATGACTCACTAGTGGAAACTTGACAAGTTCGATCTAAGGTCTGTTGCCCTAGTTTAGGGCTGATCTGGGGTTTGCTACTACTGATATAAATCAAATCTTTGTACTATTTCTCTCTGCTGAATTATTGAAGATAAAAGAAGATTTGATCAAAGGGTTTCCCTATATTGGTGTTTGTCCCTGGCTAGCCACCACATCTTATGTCTCTTGTCTCGGTTTGTTTACTGTCGATCGTTTAATGTTCTATCTACACTTTACTTTATGTACATGTGATTGCTAATCTATGGATAATAATAAGAAAGATAAGTAAACTGCTTTAAGCATAGAACATACCATAACTTAACAAGATTACATTTAATTAAGTCTTCAAGAGACTTTATCCATTCCATCATTTAAGCTTTGTTTTAACAGAATTTGTTCCCTGTTTTGCTCTGATGGTCCACGTGCTCCTTGCTCCACTTTGAATCTTCTTTAATGAAGAGTTTCGGATGCTCCTACATCAGACTCCCGAGGCACAAAAATTTATGACCTCCTGGTCATATGCTTCTCCTTATCCTTAGCAATTCTACCCACATCCTTGTGGAATTGCCTTTATGATCTTCTGTGAGCTGCAACCAAACCTCTGCAGTAACAGTCTTCCTCTTCTACACGATACCTCACCAAGCATTCTCCTAAGCTTAGTCTTTTGGCATTCTTTTGGTTCTCTCTTCTTGAGAACCACTTGAGCACTCCATGCTCTAGGCTTGCTGCAAGTCTTCTCACCTTCTGTTGTCGTTCATTGCACGACAGTAAAGACCATAACTCTCCAGTCTCCAACACAACTGTATCTCTTCTCCTTCTACTCGCACTCTTCTTCCTTCTCGTAGGAAATCCTTTCCCTGCTCTGATACCAAATGATGAAAGACAATTTTGGGGGTAGACCAATTTCCCCTTTCTTTATTAACTTTTGATCCTGAGGCCTACGGGTTATGGCCCACAAAACTATTGCAAGCGTTATTCATTTGCTTAGGCCATAAGCTTTTAAACCCGAGACCATTCAACTATCAGGATAACACGGGAAACACAGGAAATACACAGAAAACCCATAAGGTCGAACTTCAAAAACATTACACCCACAACTATAATTATCATCGGGTCTGCACTCCAAGCCATTTCCGCTATCCTTCATTATCTCCGATCTCAGATCAGCCAATCTTTGTCGTCCATTTCTTTCTCTGATCCAATGGCTATTAGTGTATCGCTTAATCGCCATTGGTGTATTGCAATTCCAACTCCGACATCTCTTAACTTTGTCGAAATGTGATTGCTGATCAAATCTTGACCATTGATCTAGACTCGATCCGATGGTTGATGTTACATTCGATCAACGAAACTAATCGTTGACCCTACGTCGTAGATCCAACCCTCATTTGATCCAACGCTTCACAACAATTTCAGGTGAGCAACGTGCACGAGGATTAACCGCCCGAAAAGTGGGTTCCTCTCTCTTCCTCGTTGTTACGTGTCGCTTGATGAATGGAATCGGGTGACTACCCTTCAATACCACTTACAGCCTTTTGTCCGCCCGAAATACCACTTCCACTGTTGTGGAACTACTTTCCTCATGCACTAACGCTCACGCATCTAAGCTTCACAATGATCGTTGATCTATGAGATTGACGGCTCAGATCTACTTCCAGTTCTCTTCACCTTCCACCAATTATGTTCGTCGATCTAAACGATCTGATGGTTCCCATTCTTTTATACCTACATCGTTGATCCTTTGGTTATTGATGGAACTACTCTAAAACCCCAGTTGCTCTGCCATACTCTGAAAACACACGACATTCATATAATTGACATTTTAGATCACCATTGATCCATATAGTGGTCGATGGTCGATCAACACACTTATAAACACTGGAATATTCAGACTATCTATGAACAACACACAAATGCACAATTCAACACTTAACACACATTTTTCTATTTTATACAGATTAGTTACAAACTAAGGCATTTCAGCCTTAGGCACGAGTTCTTCTTCGACTACATTTTGATTACTCTCTGCTTACAAATCTTTATCTATCACTCTCTATCTATCTGTCTCACGATATATATATATATATATATATAGAACACGCAGGTTCATAGTTTACAGGAATATTGGATCGGATCACTGAAAGGATCCGATCAATCATATCCTTGGTTTCCTCAACAAACCACTAAACTCTCTATACGCATTCATACATATGGCAGATTACATTTAATTAAGTCTTCGAGAAATTTTATCCATTCCATCATTTATGCTTTGTTTTAACAAAATTTGTTCCCTGTTTTGCTCCAATGGTCCACGTCCTCCTTGCTCTGCTTTCAATTCCTTCTTTAATGAAGAGTGTTGGATGCTTCTGCATCTCCTGAGGCATAAAAGTTTATGACCTCTTGGTCATATGCTTCTCCTTATCCTTAGCAATTCTACCCACATCCCTGTGGAATTTCCTTTATGATCTTTTGTGAGCTGTAACCAAACCTCTGTAGTAACAGTCTTCCTCTGCTACACGATACCTCACCAAGCATTCTCTTGAGCTTAATCTTTTGGAATCCTTCTGGTTCTCTCTTCTTTGGAACCACTTGAGCACTCCATGCTCTAGGCTTTTTGCAAGTCTTCTCACCTTCCGCTGTCGTTCGCTGCATGACAGTAAATACCATAACTCTCCAGTCTCCAACACAACTCTACCTCTTCTCCTTCTGCTTGCACTCTTCTTCTTTCTCGTAGGAAATCCTTTCCCTGCTTTGATACCAAATGATGAAAGGCGATTTTGGGGGTAGACCAATTTCCCCTTTCTTTATTAACTTTCAATCCTGAGACCTGTGGGTTATGGCCCACAAACCTATCGGAAGCGTTATTCATTCACTTAGGCCATAAGCTTTTAAACCTGGGACCATTCAACTACCAGGATAACACGGGAAACACAGGAAATACACGGAAAACCCATAAGGCCGGACTTAAAAAACATTACACCTGCAACTATAATTATTGGCAGGTTCGCATTCCAAGCCAATTTTGTTGTCCTTCATTATCTTTGATCTCTGATCGACCAATCTTCGCCGTCCATTTCTTTCTCTGATCCAACGGCTATCGGCGCATCACTTAATCGCCATCGGCGTATCACAATTCCATCTCTATCATCTCTTAACTTTGCCGAAACGCGATTCTTGATCAAATCTTGATCGTCGATCTGGACTTGATCTGACGGTTGACATTACATCTGATCAATGAAACTAATCATTGACCCTGCATCATAGATCCAACTCTCAATTGATCCAACTCTTCACAACAATTTTGGGTGAGCAACGTGCACGAGGATTAACCACCTAAAAAGTGGTTTCCTCTCTCCTCCTCGCTACTACGTGTCGTTTGATGAGTGGAATCGGGTGACTAACCTTCAATACCACTTATAACCTTTTGTCTACCTGAAATACCACTTCCACTGTTGCGAAACTACTTTCCTCACGCGCTAACGCTCACGCATCTAAGCTTCGCGATGATCGTTGATCTATCAGATTGACAGCTCAAATCTATTTCCGGTTCTCTTCACCTTCCGCCATTTCTGTCCGTCGATCTAAACGATTTGACAGTTCCGATTATTTTTTGCCTACACCATTGATCCTCTAGTTATTAATGGAACTATACTAAAACCCTAGTTTCTCTGCCATACTCTGAAAACACACGACATTCATATAATTGACATTTTAGATCACCATCGATCCATACAGTGGTCAATGGTCGATCAACACACTTACAAACACTGGAATATTCAAACTATCAATGAACAACACAAAAACGCACAATTCAACACTTGACACACATTTTTCTATTTTATACAGAATAGTTACAAACTAAGGCATTTCAGCCTTAGGCACAAGTTCTCCTTTGACTACATTTTGATTACTCTTAGCTTACAAATCTTTCTCTATCACTCTCTATCTATCTGTCTCATGATATATATATATATAACACGCAGGTTCATCGTTTATAGGAATAATGGATTGGATCACTGAAAGGATCCGATCAATCCTCTCCTTGATTTCCTCAACAAACCCCTAAACTCTCTATACGCATTCATACATATGGCAGATTACATTTAATTAAGTCTTCGAGAGACTTTATTCATTCCATCATTTAAGCTCTGTTTTAACAGAATTTGTTCCCTGTTTTGCTCTGATGGTCCACATCCTCCTTGCTCCGCTTTTGATTCCTTCTTTAATGAAGAGTGTCAGATGCTCCTGCATCAAAAATGATGTAATGTTGGCTCAAATATGTAACCCCATTGTGTTGGGTGATTGATGTAATCATGAGTCATTGGTCATAGGAAATGTCACTTTTAGTTGAGTCATAAAGTCTTGTACTCTATTGAATATCTTTAGCATATGCTAAGGTGGAGCATGGTCAACATGTAGCTCTCATATTCAACAGATCAGACCTACAGTGATCCTCTCTACGTTCATTCATCATTCAACATTTGTCATCCCTTTTTCCTTGGTGTCAAAAGGGGATAGAAGCTTGGTGTTTGGAGAAGAATGCTTGGAGAAGCTCAGTAAGAAGTCTTGGTATTTGTAGGTGTGTTAGAAGGTGTTTATACGTGGTGACTAGACACAAAAGTGGTTGCTATCAAATCTAAAGGGGGAGATTATTGGCATTATCGCTGATGTGTTGTCCTTGATAACAACTTACCTGATAAATATGTTAACATTGTATGATTATGCAGACTGGTACAAATGTTACAAGTGCTATAAACAAAGGAATGTCAACTCAAAGACAAGTGGATGGTAAAAGAAAAGTTTGAGAAAGTATATGTGGGTCCTAAGAAGCAAGGTCACGTACATACTTAGGTATTTTGAAGAAAAGTCGTGTACAAAATCCGCACCATCGTAATCTGGATATCAGGGGTCTTTACCATGGTATTGGCCCATATTAATGGGCGCAACAATGATTATTTGATCCCATCAAAGAATACCAACGACATTACTAAGTGATTGGCCTAAGGTATTACCTAAGGCTAAAGCTATATAAAGAAATGGAGATAAAAGTGTTGGGGTTCAAGTATTGGGTTGTCGATGAATGATTTGATCTAAAACAGGGGTGCACCAAGGAGCAAGGAGAAGACTCAAATCTAAAGGATCTAAAGTATGTTGACATGTATATTTGATTGATTTATTCATTACAAATGTCTAAGTATCTAACAATGATAAATTTGTGGTTATAATGATGTTGTGATCTAAATGAATTATTCATAAGTTTGTTGCAGAAAATGAAATTACTTTTGCAGCGAAAGTTCCTAGATATGAATGTAGATGTGTTTGGGAATAGTTGCATACATACGTGGATCCATCTCTGTAGGGTCACACATACATTCTGTGAAATATTTTTCAGTATGTGAATATCTATACGCAAGTGTCGTGTATGATAAGTGCATACATGCGCGGATATGCCTTATGGAAGCAGCATATACAAACTAGGGTTTGAACTAATGCTTGATGCTTACAGTTGATTATGTCTGGTTTAATTGTTGTTGTCTGTCGATGAAGTCTTGATCATGTTGATCTCTGCTTGACAGTATTGTTTGGGATAGTTTTTCATGATTGGAATATTGGTTAATATTTGTACGTAGATCTTACACAAAGGAAGTGCGTACATACGCGAGCCTTATTTAGTATAGTTGCATATAGAATTTGATTTTGTTGTTTCTGGTTGGGTTCAACATTGTTGGAATATAATCCTAACATCTACATTTATTTTTTAGCCTAAATATCCTTGACTTAGCCACATGCACTAAAAATCATGTTCACACTTGGTTTTTGGTAAACTAGCTCGGTGGACCAACTTTCCCTTGTTTTTTTCCTTGAAAGGCTTAATAGTATGGAAATATTGGTCCAACAACTTTCCTAAACCACTTAGACATCTAAGTGCATGTTCACACCTAACCACACCTCATCCACTTGAGTTATTTGAGGATTCGCACCCCACATGAAGATTCCCCCTTAAATTAAGGGATTTGGTCCCCTAGACCATTTTAGCATGTTTTAAAGTTGCCTTCCTTGGGAAATGTGCCCCTCCTCATGCTTTCCTCGTGGTTGATAGTTGGCATAGGTTGTCTTGAGTCATTGTTGCTATTTTAGGCCTCCCTTTAGCTTTTCTTAGCCTTCTCTAGTTTTTTACTAGTTTTTTCCTAGTTTTCTAGATTCGGCAATTTCTATATAATCACCTCCCTTTGGGATTAACGTTTTGGTTGCTCATGTATTACTATTGTTCATTAATTTAATACATTGATTTTATGGAGCAAATTCTTTCTCTTCTCTCTTGAATATCAGCAAATTACTTGTGTTTAATTTAACTAGAATTCTAGATCTATCAGAGTTTCTGCAAGAATTCTACATGGTATTGGAGCTAGTTCGAATCTAGTGGATTGTACACAATTTTATTTGCAGGTATAAATCATTAGGAGGTGCAACAAGCAGCAATGGATCATCTCTCTCAGCCCACAAAACTCGTTCTAAATCCTTTCAATTACTTCGAATGGAAGACAAAGATTACTCTGCTCCTCCGAAGCAAAGGGCTTTACAAGGTAACAATGGGAGCGGAGACTGAACCGACTTCTACAGTGGAGAAGATCAAGTATTCAATAAATTAGATGAAGCAATTGGGCTTATATGCCTGTCAATTTCCATATAACTCCTCATTCATGTCAGTGGAGACACTACTCCCGATGCAGTCTGGACCACATTGGAAGGACTATTTAGCGAGCAGGATGAAATGAGAGTGCATCAACTGGAGAACGAACTCATATCCCTCTGTGCAACTCATTTCAACAACCTGCAAGAATACTTCACCAAGTTTAAATCTCTCCTCGTTGAACTTGATGCATGTGGAGTCAAGAAAGAGGAATATCAACTTATCCTTTCGATTCTCTCGAAATTAGGCCCTGAATATTCCGTATTTGTGTTGTCTTTTCAAGCATCTAAATTGACTCAGGAAAAATGGAAAATGCCTCCATTGAACGACTTCATTGCAGCATTGACTCAAGAGCAAGCTAAGTTAGTACAAATGGCTGCCATCAAGCGTTAAAATAACCAAGCACTTGCGGCGATTGATGCTCCAAAGAGCAGTGGAAGAGACAAGCAAAAAGGGAAGGGTAAATTTAATGAATCGAAGAAGGAGAGACCTATACAATATTCAGAGAGGTCTTCTTTGCCTAAGGGTAAGAAGAAAAAAGGAAAGAACACTTTGTAGCTACTATTCCAAAGGTTTTCATCCTGGAGAAAATTGCATGAGAAAAACAATTGATGAGATGGCTAAACAATTGTAGCATCACAATCTCACCGTGCCCGAGAATGCAAAGAAGAAGGATAATGACAGAACGGGAGATGGGAGAGAGAGAGCATGAGATGGTCATGATTTAATGACTATCACATCCACTCCATCATCTTGGATCCTTGATTCAAGTGCATCGAACCATATGGCTGCATCAAAAGATGAATTTTCCTCCATCGAAGAAAGCACCAGATCCCCAATTTACTTGGGAGATGCCACAGAGAAAGGTGTGTGGAAAAGGAATTGTAGACCTTGAAGGGGGCTGCTTCACATATGTGCTTCATGTTTCATCGTTGTCCACAAATCTTCTCTCGATATATCAGATCACTCATTTCGGCTCTAGAAGGAAGGTGGAGTTCACTCTGGACTTCGCATCGATTACCACCATTTCCACGAGCTCACAACTTGCACATGGAATTGTAGATCATGGCTCTCATTTGTATTTATTCTCCCACTTTGTTCCTAAATCTATTAGCACTATATTTTTGTGACAATCTAATGATATCAGCAAGTTATGGCATGAAATATTTGGCCATCTAAACTATAAGTACTTGCATCAACTCAGCAAGGAAAACATGGTAGAAGGATTGCCCGCTATTAAATTAACAAGCAGTGTATGTCAAGGATGCATTCTTAGCAAGCATCTGAAGCAAAATTTTGACAAAGGGAAGGCATAGAGAGATTCTTCACCTCTTGGGCCGATTCACAGTGACATCGCAGGCCCATTCCCGCAACCTTCAATCAGTAAGGCTCGATATGTACTCACCTTCATAGATGATTTCTCTCGCTTTACTTGGGTATTTTTTCTAAAATTATAATCGTAGTATTTGAATGCCTTATAGAATTTAAAGAACTTGCTGAGAATGAGTCTAGTTGTAAGATTAAGATACTCTGTACTGATAATGGGGGGAGTATTTCAACAAAGATGTGCAGCAACTTTGTATTCATGCAGGTATACAACTACAATGCACAGTGCCATATACACCACAACAAAATGGTGTCGCGGAGAGGAAAAACCAGTCATTATAAGAGATGGCCAATTGTATGCTATAGTCCAAATCATTAGTTCCTAAGCTATGGGCTGAAGCTATTAATTGTGTAACATACATTCAGAACTACATTCCTCACAAAGCACTCAAAGGCACCACTCCATTTGAATATTGGACCGGTAAGAAACTGAAAGTGTCGCACTTTCGCATTTTTGGTTCACGAGCATGGGCTCACATTCCGACATATAAGAGGAAGGCTTTGGAGCCTCAAAGTGTTGAATGCATTTTTGTTGGGTATCCTGACAATGTCAAAGGATATAGATTGTTGGACTCTCACACTAAAAAGTTCATTGTAGCTCGAAGTGTGAAGTTTGAAGAAGAATCACAGCATGATTTTTCAACAGACCCTACTGAGGAACCGCTTGTTGCCACTGATGAGGAGGAGTCTGAAACTTCTTCGAGCACTTCAGAGCAGCCATCAGAGAAGCCTCTTGGGTCTGAAGTAGGTCATGGCTACTCCAATTCAGCTGCCAAATTGGGCAAAGAAAACCCTGCAAGATGCGGGTGAACTAGTCGGTGATCCTACATGCGAGGACTAGATCACAGTTTTTTGGGGCTCCTCAAGCCCTGGCTGCCACCGAACCATTGCTTCCCATACATTACTATATGACACTGGGTTCAAATCCACAATCACACTCTGAGGCTACTGGAAACCTGCTTTGGGAGGTTGCCATGGATGAAGAGTACTCTGCTCTGATGGAAAACAACACATGGGACTTGGTTCCACTTCCGAAAGGAAGAAAACTTGTTCAATGCCGATGGATCTATCGAACAAAGATTGCTGCAGATGGTGAGATCAACAAGTACAAAGCTCGAATTGTTGCAAAAGGATACTCACATGTACATGGTATAGACTACACATAGACATTTGCACCTGTTGCAAAAATGGACTCCATTCGACTAGTTTTAGCCATTGCTACTTCTCGCAGATGGGAAGTTCATCACATGGATGTGAAGAGTGCATTTCTTCATGGAGATCTCAAGGAGGAGATATATATGGTGCAGCCACAGGGATACATTCAGAACTCTTCCCTCGTTTGCAGATTAAAGAAATCTTTGTATGGCCTAAAACAGACTCCCAGAGCCTAGTATGCAAAGATGGATTCTTTCCTACTTTCCATTGGATTCATTCGATGCAAATCTGATCTGAATGTTTATTTGCTGCAACATGATGATTCCCTTTTGTTGATAGTACTTTACGTAGATGATTTATTGATGACAGGGAACCTTACCTCGGCTATTGATTTGTTAGAATCAGCATTGCACGATCAATTTTTCATGACAAATTTGGGACTATTGCACTACTTTCTTGGTCTTGAAGTTTCTCATTCTACTTCAGAGATCAAGATGGCATAGTCTAAGTATGCATCAGATCGACTTGTCCACTTTCAGATGACAGAATGCAAGCCAGCAGCTTCTCCCTTTCTTTCGGGGATCAGATTTAAGAATGCGGGTACTACACCTTTGGTGGACAGTACACTGTATTGACAGTTGGTTGGGAGTTTGTTGTATCTTACTCACACCCGACCTGATATATCTTTTGCAATAGGAGTTTATTCCAGATATATGTAGGAGCCCCATGAGCTTCACTGAAAAGCTGCAAAGAGAATCCTTAGATATGTGAAACGTACTTCTATTTTTGGTATCTTTTATGTTGCAAATTGCCCACTTTCACTGATTGGGTACACAGATTCTAATTGGGCTGGCGATGGTACAGACTGCAAGTCCACCTCTGGTTATGTTTTCATCTTTGGTTAAGGGCCTTTTTGCTAGTCTAGCAAGAAGCAATCCACAATTGCTTTATCTACAGCCAAGGCAGAGTATAGAGGCGCAGTGAATGCATCTACATAGGTTGTTTGGCTGCAGGGGCTTCTCTCCGAGTTCGGTATTCAGTATCCACTTCCGACTGTCATATTTTGTGACAATCAGGGGTCCATTCAGATATTGATTGATCCAGTTCACAGGCAGAGGACCAAGCACATCGAGATTCACATGCATTACATCCGCAAGTTGATCTGTGCCTGAGTCATATCATTGCATCACTGCCCCACTGAGTAGCAGGTTGCAGACATCTTCACCAAGTCTTTCATTGAAAAGAAAAATCAGAACTAAGAGCTATGCTTGGAGTGGTGGAGACAGTTGAATATGCCCTTCTGGCCACTTAAGCCTTTTTTCCTCTTTTTTTGTTGGGGGGGGGGGGGGGTTTCCCACGAAGTTTTCCCTCTTTCTTCATTTTATGAGGATCTTTTATTATTGTACTTGAGTACCTAACATGCCATCTTGGTCAGGACTCAGTTTAGATAAGTGAGTCAGGATGAAGGGGGAGTGTTGGAATATAATCCTAACATTTACATTTATTTTTTAGCTTAAGTATCATTGACTTAGCCACATGCACTAAAAATCATGTTCACACTTGGTTTTTGGTAAACTAGCTTGGTGGATCAACTTTCCCTTGTTTTTTGCCTTTAAAGGCTTAATATTATGGAAATATTGGTCCAACCACTTTCTTAAACCATTTAGACATCTAATTGCATGTTCACACTTAACCACACCTCATCCACTTGAGTTATTTGAAGATTGGCGCCCCACATGAAGATTCCCCCTTAAATCAAGGGATTTGGTCTCCCGGACAATTTAACATTTTTTAATTTGCCTTCCTTGGGAAATGCATCCCTCCTCATTCTTTTCTCATGGCTGATAGTTAGCATAGGTTGTCTTGAGTCATTGTTGCTATTTTAGGCCTCCCTTTAGCTTTTCTTAGCCTTTTCTAGTTTTTTACTAATATTTTTCCTAGTTTTCTAGATTCGGCAATTTCTATATAAGCACCTCCCTTTGGAATTAGAGGTTTGGTTGCTCATGTATTACTATTGTTCATTAATTTAATACATTAATTTTATGGAGAAAATTCTTTCTCTCCTCTCTTGAATATCAGCAAATTACTTGTGTTTAATTTAACTAGAATTCTAGATCTATCAGAGTTTCTGTAGGAATTCTACAAACATTCAGTGACTTGATGCCTCATAAATTTAGTTGATTTACAGTGTGACAATGTCTCAGATTCAATGCTTCAGTTTGACATGTTTGTTTGGGTTTATATGCGTCCATTCTGAAAATATGATGATAGGTGGCCTATAGGTTTGATGTTTTGAGTCAGGTGGATCCAGTATGAAATATTATGAAAAGTGGTCCACAAGGAGATGAGGATTGCAGCCTTCAAAAAAAGGGTAGAAGCTCCCTTTCAGTAGGAGTTGGTAAATGAGTTCAAGGTGTTGTAGCTCCCTTCCAGTGGGTCCTAGAGAACGAGAGAAGGTTGTAGCTTTTTGCAGGTGGGTATCTACGTACTGATAAGAGTCTGCATCAGTACAAATGTAATGAAGATATTTCTTTATATCATAAGAAAGAAGATAGAGATAGCAACAATGGTGATTTTCTCCCACATTGGGTTTCCACCTAAAATCCTAGTGTTCATGCATGGTGATATGTTTCTTAGGTGTTGATGATCTATCTTATTTTTATTGCTCATGGTTTCTGTTTAATGAATGAACAATGAAGTAATGATGTGTTGGTTAAGGATGACCAATAAATGAAATAAATGGTAAATTAGTTATCTGGATATGCGTAGTTTGCATTTACCATAGTCACGTACATACGCGGGTTTCCTGAATGACAGTAGCATACAGAAACCAGAATATGAAATGAAAAGTGAAATTGAGTTTAAAATACTTGTTCACACACCATTCCTCCCCCACCCCATTATATTTCCTAACATCCATTAGAAATTGATCCTATAGACCACTCGCTACCCTACAAACATGGGGCTAACCACCCACTTAAGGTAGTGTTGCCAATATGGAATTTTGCTAGTGCCTATGGGTTTTAGTGTAATAAAAAACCTTCCCATGGTATCAAAGTCTATCTTAGGTTCCATTTGCTAAATTTAGGGGAGGGGAGCTATTTATTAGACTAATGTTCACACTCTTGGCAATTAATCCCATGGACTAAGTACAACCCTAGGAACATTGGACTAACTGTCCAATCAAGTTGATGTTGCTAGTTTGGAAGTTTACTAACATCTACGAGTTTTGGTGTAATGACAAACATTTACACTTATGTGTTACATCTACAGACATTATTTGATGTTTCATCTATAACCCAAAGAATTAGATCAACTAGTCACCTCCAATTGCATTGGGCACTAATTTCATGCAAATAGGTACCTAGTTTGAATAACCCTAAATGAGTTGCATTAGTTTATGCCAATAAATCTTCTAAGGATGCCATCTTAAATGCAGGGATGCATCCATTTTATATATATATATTATATATATTATATATATATACGCTAACAAATAGTCAAATTTTCACCAAAATGCTTGAGTCTAAATAACTAGAGTTTTTAAATTCTATATAATAATTATAAGAGAGGAGAATGTATCACTCAAGAAATACCAAACTCATAACAACATAATTTCTAATTGAGCAAACTAGTTGTTCCTACTTATTTAAAGGTTCTATTTGTTTCACCTCCATGATTTTTATTATGATAATGTTTTATTTTTCAATGTTGTTCAGAAAAAGAAAAGGAAAATGTTTTCTGGAACTTTTACACAACCTTTCCTTGTGTATTTAATTTTCCTTAGAGAATGATCTCTAAAATACTCAGTTACATGTCTTTGATGGTGAAGCTAAGAATAGGAAAGAGGATGAAGTATGCCCAAGCCTTTAGATGAACAAGCTCTTCAATACGCTAACAAATAATCAAATTTTCACCAAAATGCTTGAGTCTAAATAACTAGAGTTTTTAAATTCTATATAATAATTATAAGAGAGAAGAATGTATCACTCAAGAAATACCAAACTCATAACAACATAATTTCTAATGGAGCAAACTAGTTGTTCCTACTTATTTAAAGGTTCTATTTGTTTCACCTCCATGATTTTTATTGTAATAATGTTTTATTTTTCAATGTTGTTCAGAAAAAGAAAAGGAAAATGTTTTCTGGAACTTTTACACAACCTTTCCTTGTGTATTTAATTTTCCTTAGAGAATGATCTCTAAAATACTTAGTTACATGTCTTTGATGGTGAAGCTAAGAATAGGAAAGAGGGTGAAGAATGTCCAAGCCTTTAGATGAACAAGCTCTTCAAACTCCATGGGTTCTCAAAGTATTACAGAGGAGAGAGTTTATTATTAAGTTTATTAGGAAATCCTCTTGATAGTGAGAGTACCAAAGCGAGCTAAAGAAGAGAAGACATTAAATTGTTCCCATTAATAGGTCATACAAAGCAACACTAAATACAAGTTTGAGTAAATTGAGGCCTACTAAAGCATCCTTATGCTTATGTCATCTTTGTTTTCATAACAGAATGTTGTTGATCTATTCTACTGCATTCTAGATAAAATTTTGATGATGCACACTAATCCTATTTTCACATCAAATAAGGTTACATATAAATACATTTAGTATTGTCTCAAGATAGGTAGGCTATCTTGGACACACAATCACTGGGTTGAGAGAATATCTCAATCACACACCAATCTAGTAAACATCTAGATCTTAACAACTCCTAAGGAATAGGAACAAACTCTTTTACATAGAAAGGGTCACAACTGAGACAAGTAGGAATTAAATTTCCAAGTCGTCCCCTTAATGACTACCCATCTCAATCTCAATATGCAAAGTCTAGTTGTGGTCAAACATGACAAAACAATATGTCAACGTCCATATAAAGAAACAACCATCCACCGGAATGCATGGGTGCCCAACCCCTGTAACCGCCAGTCTACTAGGATGTCCTTCGTATATATGGTTCTGTCAACCAATATCTGCATACATGTGCATGTACCTGCAAATCCCCCTCCATCATCATCATCATGTGTTTTATCAGATTACCCATAACCATGCTCTGAGTTTTATTGGATTACCCTCAACCATGCCCACAAGGGCTCTCAGCCACAAAGGCTCAACACAACCACAAAGGCTCAACTTAGCCACCAAGGCTCACAATCTAGCCACCAAGGCTCACCACAGACCCAACTCAACTAGGCCCAAGGTTTTCTCAACTCACCCTTAACCATGCCAAGGGTTTTGTTGGCTGACCCTAAACCATGCCTACAGGAATCCCTATCCACTTCACTCTCACGCGTTGTTTCTGGCTTACCACAAACCAACACTACAAAGTGGTTTCCAGCTTACCACAAACCTGCAATTACAAAGTGGTTTTAAGATTACCACGAACTTTATGGGGGTACATATGCCTCATCAGGCTTACATTACACACTCCAACTTTTGGAGTTACTAGGTACATACATTACAAAGGCCATTACAAAACATCTTAGACTTTCTTACTAATAAATGTATGTGACACTTAATACACCATGATCATGAGTTTATTCCACAATCTCACACAAACTTTAACTTAGTTGTCCATCATCCTTTGATCTCTATTGTAGCTCTTTGGATGCCATCTTCAGTGCCATGTCTTCATCAAATCCTACAAATTTGTGTATTGTTGGAATGACCAGTTCCAACACACACACATAACTGTGACAATAGTTGGTCAGACCAATGTCATTTCAATGACAACCAGAAATACCATGACACAACATACTAATGCACAAAAATGCATCACAAACTAACTTAGAAGTTGCAACAACTTGCAAAACAAATGGTTGCAAAACCGAGAATTAAATTCATTGGGACACCAATGGAAGTTTCTACCATCCAGTGATGACAAGACTCAACGAAGTCCCTACTAAACAAATGTAAATAATAGTGGCTCATGCTTGGCCACACACACAACAGTGCTTTCTCACCAGACTTAGGCACATGAACTTTGTTCAACACCTCCAATGCGGTGGTCACGAACCAACCTTGGACCAAACGAGTCCTTCACTACGAGTACTCTTGTCTGCAGTATCCAATGCTGCAACACATCATTTCACAATGACATCAATGTAAGTGAAATCTCGAGCTACGTCCAGAAATTGAAGTGGGCTCAGTTGTATCAGAATTAATTGTGTCATCTATTTTTCGACATAATAGAACTTTACAGTGCATTGTCTCTCACAGTATGTCGTCTCTTCTTCCGTAGTCTAGACTATCAGCAGATGCGAGTCTTCCAGCTGCTCCAGGAGACCCGTCCCCTTACTAAAGTATCCCAACACTGTGTGTCGAATTATCTCCATCGATCTACTGCTTCTCGTCGATATGAAAAAACAACAACACAATTTGAACACAGAGTCGTGTTGTC
>APFE030616661.1:0-10381 GCA_000404065.3 Pinus taeda | reverse complement strand
TAATAAAAATATGATTATATTTAATTAGAAATTCTTTAAAAAAATTATATTTAATTCGCATAGAAACCCTTTTTAATTTGAATATTTATTTTTCCTAATAAAATTGTATTAATAAAAGCATGATCACAGCTTTATATTAAAAATTCATTGTTTAAATTCATTGTTTCATTGTACACGAAGACTCCTCTTCTTTATCGTAAATTTGACAATTTGGGAGCATTATAATTTCAAGAGGAATCACCTCCAACATATTACAAATATCAAAGATCTTAAATACCTACGCTTTTACTTTTTTCAAATTTTTATTGGGTGAAGAATAATTACAATGTTGTTGTTTTTTTTTTAATTTTTATTGGGTTACAAATAATAATTGATTTTTTGTTTAGATTTTAGACTTTTGTGATTTATATTGTAAATAAAAATGTTTTTGAAATTAACCATATTATTAGGATTTGGTCTTTTGAACCAATTAATATGGTTCATTCTCTAGACAAAGGTGAAAAATTTAGTGAATCTTAAAGATTAAATAGCAAGGATACATCACGATCCAAAACTAGGTATTATGAATTAACTATTAGTAAATTAATTATTAAATCAAATAAAATAATATATAGTTATAAAATAGTTGTTAAAAATTAGTTATTAAATTAATTAGCAATTATGAATTAGCTATTAGTAAATTAATTATTAAATCAAATAAAATAATATTTAGGTTCTAAATTAATTGTTAAGAAATAAACTTATTAAAATAAATACTATATAATATTAGCTTATAAACTAACTCATTAAGAATTGTTTTTAATTTATTTTTAATATATATATATATAAAATAATATATATATATATATATATAATATATATATATTAGAGTTAATTAAATATTATACAGAATTAAATAAAAAATTAATAATCTTAAACATTAAAGACATAAAAAAATAGTGGTAGAGCTATTAAATATATTAAATTAATTAAAATAATATTTAAATTAAAACTAATCATTAAAAAATTGATTTTATCTTATTGCAAATGATAATGTAATTATATATATATAAATATAATTAATTTATAAAAAATATTTATAAGAGATTATATAGAAAAATATAAAATATTTATTAGAATAAATTTAATAATATTAACTACAAATTAGGGAAATTATATCAAAATTCAAGAATAAAGAAAACATTAAAAATAATATTCTTATTAAAATTGAATATAAAAAAATAATTAAAGAAAATTATGTAATCATTTTTGTCTCAAAACTTTTCATGCGCGACCTTTGTACTATTTATCTTTATTGATTTTTTCTTTAATTTTAATGTTTATGTTAACTATAGACACTTTATATTGACTTTTTGTCAGATTCTTGGTTGGAGCAGAAAGAAAATAAAGAAAACCCTCCATTAAGAACGAAGCTCCGCACGATTTATCTTGACTTTCTTTGTGGCCAATAATAGAAACACTGAAAATAGAAAACCCTCCACGCATCCTTCTGCTTACATTTGTGTCCGCCCCGCCTCCACGACGCCCAAACTCTCAGTTCTCCATCAGTGATTACATCTCCTCCCATGCCTCTGCTTCGTCTTCATCATGCCGAGACTTTGTGTCCGCCCCGCCCAAACTCTGGAGTCTCCGTATATAATTACAACTTTGACCGACCCTTCCCAAGCCTCCGTTCTGTCTCAGCACGCAGAGACTTTGGGGCTTTTGGTCACTAATTACACCGCTCATCCCTCCAATAATCACAGAAAGGGAAGTATAACTACATCTATCTTTTGTTTTCCTTCGTGGAATAAGGACGCGTTTTCGGGCACAATAATTTGACTATTGTTTTTGTTCAAACTTGAATTTATATTTTTTATTAAAAAAATTTAATCAATAAATTTATTTAATTAAATATAAAAGTTATTTAATTTAAATTAACAAATATTATTAATTTATTTATTTATATAGAAAATTAATTGAGTTTAGCTTGAGTTTTTGGGCGGAATAGTTGTTATTCTCCCTACCTAGATTTTCTTGTAAGTTAACATATTATTAACACTCTAAAATAGAGAAACTATGTTGTGTTCTTAAGTGACTTTATACTAAATGCCCAAAATTTTATTGCTCAAGATAAAAATAAAATATTCTCTATATAGGAAAGCAATGTCAAGGATGATAGAAAATTAAAATGAATACACATGCTTAATTAGTTTTAATTAAAAGCATTACAAAACATCAATAATCCCACCCTCACTATTCCTACTCAATCTTTTGTTAATATTACAACCCAATGCTGTAAATTATTTCACTCACACTTAGTCATAAATAAATATTTCCACATTACTTAGCATAATTTGTTATTTAACTTTAAAAAGAAATAAAATAATTAGAAGTAAAAAGAAGTGTGAATAAAATATTTAAACTTCATACATTTCTAAAATATTTCATGGAAGGATTTAAATAAATTATTTGAAGATCTATGTTAACAAATTTATGTAGATATCAATTATTATATATATATATAATATATATTATATATATATTATATATATAGAAAGAAAATATTTTTAATGTTGTATAAAATAAAATATTCAATGTCTAAAATAAAACATTATTGAATATTAAAAAAAATAAAAAATAATATAATAATAATAATAAGGATGTGTAATTCATTCAGTTCTTAATATAAAATTAATGTGACATTTAAAAATATTTATAATGATAAACAAATTTAATGTTGTTTAGTCATAAAATATTTTAATATCCAAGATCAAGTAATATTGACATATACTTAAAAATATATTAATAACAAATAAACTTAATATGGACAATGTACTCTATAAATAAAATGTCTCAATACACATGCTATGCAAAATACTTTAATCTCAACTATGTATATATTATATATTGTTTACATTTTTTTTGTATATGTCCTATAAAACAACAAAAAAAAAAAAATTAATAGTATTTTTTTTGTAGTGTCACTATTTTTCATTTTGATATTTTTTTAGGTATATAGATATTTTTTGTGAGCTTTCCCTCAAAATCCAATAATTTTTTTTAGACTAACAATTCTAATATAACATTCAAAAATACAATTTAAACAATGAAAAAATACACATTCTAGATATAGAGAGAGAACCAAATTCATTGGGATCTATAAAATACTGAGAGGGACACAATTTGTTTCATATTTTACATTTTAAAAGAGGATTGCACCTGAAGAGATTTATTCCACTTGCAACATGCTAAATCTGTAATTAAGATATATCTATACTAATATAATAAATTTTCAATAACCAAAAATATGATAAAATACTTCTTATATTAAAATTTCTTAGTTCAAACACACTCTTTTCTATTGTGAAATTTGAAAACATTTTGATGCCAGGAGGAATAACCTATAACTTACAACAAGCCTTAAAATCCATATATTTGAGATCTTTGAGTTTTGCGATTTCATATGGCAATGGTTCTAAATGACAACATCCTTTGAGATCCAAAAATATGAGATTTTTGAGATCTCTAATTTCACATGGAAACGATTTTAACCATTTACATCCCTTGATGTGTAAAAATAGATTGTTTAAAATATTGTCAATGCTTGAGTGCACATCACCAATTTCAGTATAATTCAACTAAGAAATTCATCTTGTTTTTGTTTTTTGTTTTTTTTTTCTTAAGGAAATAAAAAACTAACAACTTTCTATTAATTAAAAAGATGTTTACATAAGCATGCATATAACATATGTTCTAGTATAATCCGAGTTACATATGATTGGTAACAAGATATAGGGTTCACAAACCCCTCAAAGAAACCCCAAAAGGAGCAAAATATATACCCCAACAACGACCATCCACACATCATTCTAGCACCACCAGAAGATGCTCCAACCGACAAGATATGAAGAATAGGATTCATTGTATAAAACCCTAGGGTCAACGAGCACCATAGCACATCACAAAGAGATTTAAAAATTTTGGGCACACACTCCCGACCAAATAAAACCCCAAGGAATGTAGGCTTGCAAAAATTACAAGTGCGAGCTATAAATGAAGTGAAAAGTTGGCCGAACCACAAATAAAAAATGTTTCAAACCCCAACAACCAACACTAGAGGCAGAACTAGGGATAATACACCCATAAAATATCTCGTAGGATAAATACCCAACATAGGGATGCGATAACGAAGAACAAGTGACAAGACCTGACAAATCCCATGGCCACGACCCAATAGTCATATCGACAAACTTTCACCAAAGAAATCTACAACGACGAAAACCAGAAATAGGGTGGTCATGGTCATGAGAAGTAAAGACATAATAAGCAAAACTGTAGTGAAGTCCTGAACCCTGACGTGGACAAAGCTTCCACATGGCGATATAAACGACTATTGCAAAGGAAGGGGCATAGTTGTGAAAGGCAGGCCAAGAGGCATGAGTAAGAGAGTTAAGTAGACAAGGTTCACCACACAACCATCCCATCTACATTGATAGTAATTGGAAGCAGGGAAGTGGTGACCCCGAGTAGCAGAAGACACACCAAGCAGAACTACAATGAAGTCCTGAACCCCAACCAATATAGAGCGTCCACATGACGACGATGACAAAAACAATAGAGGATGAGGGCACAATCAATTTGGGCCAAGATGCAAGAATAAGATTCCGAGTAGGCTAGGCTTCGTTGTTCAACCTTCCCTCCCTCAACAACCGCTCTCCACAAATTGCACCCTTGGTGGTTAGCCCTTACTGGTTTTCCTTAGCAACGAGAAAATACAAGGACTAAAATTCAAATTGTTTTGGTTTCCACAATGGTCTTGGCAATAATTGTAGCCCCATGTCACCTAAATATAACACCTTGAGAGACACAAGGTTAAGGAAGAATGCTTTCGAAATCACTTCCAATTAAAATTTGCATACCAAAGTTAGAGTCACCAGTTTTGGATATATCAACTCCTTTGTTGGCAGAGATGTAGTATCACTACCAAAAAGGGAGAATCATCTGCAATTATCGCAATAGAAGGACCTTGCCTCTAAAGGGGCTAAAAACATTATGGCACAAGGAAAATATATAAATACGAAGATACACACAATTGATTAACAGGAAAATCTACATATTGTATAATTAGTAAAAATGGAAATATAACTATATATTAAAATATAACTTATATTTAAAATATAAATATAAATATTTATTATATATATCATATTTTAATAATAATTAAAGTTATATATCTATATAATATATATACATACATATAGCCAAAGGATATCCACCATCCATAAATTTTTTAAATTCTATATTTTGTAGCAAAAAATACTTGAATATAAATTTTATATAGTAAGATACAAAATATTAATAGTGTTTGGTTTAAAGATGTTATTTGAGAGAATGTATACATATTAGAGTTAAACAAAATCAAAGTAGAAAAAATAAAATTAGCAAAACTCAAGAAAGTATTGGGAATAATGTTGGTTTTTATGTTGAAAGCATGCTTTAAACCGTTGGAAATTGAATGTTGTTGTTGACGACTCCATTTTTGACAATTATGGTGGGGTTGGCCATGATGTTTGGAAGATAATTCATCATATTGTTCACCTAAAGAGCTTATTTCCTAGCATGTAAGATTATTAATTTGGTGTTCTAGTGCATTGAGATGATCCATCTATGCTTTTAGAATGTAAGTGTATTAACTTATGGTTCTAATGTATCTAGAGGACTCATTTTTGAAATTATAGAAAACTCAATAGCCTTTAGCAATAGTAAGAGAAAGAAATGACCGAACTCTTCCACATAAAGATACAATTAAGGAAGATACATATTATGCTCTTTGACTCAAGATCACATGCAAATCTCATTTTAGTAAAGCTAGTATATAAATTTTCATTGGAAGTTTGTGGTCATCCAAGCATTAGGATTAGTAAATAAGGAAGCATAGTTAAAGGTAACAAAACAATGCAAAACTTTATTAGTTATCTCTGTTTATTTTATTAACGAGGTAGAATTAGATGTAGATCCCTTTTATGTATGTGGAGTGGTGTTTGGAAGTCCCTACATGTACATGTAATATGCAATATTCATGTGCACAACCAACAATACTAGCTCACCAATGATGGAAAATCGTTCACCATAAATGTGCACAAAGGAAAGTTAAAATTTTCACTAGCAAATGCCAACCAAGTCAAGAAAATGATCATTTTTGGCAAGAAGTTTGTTTTATTGCTTTTAAGAGAGAATCATCTTGTAGAAGAGTTAGCAAGTGCAAAGGAATCCTTAGAGGGGTGTACCAAGAAACATAAAAAATAACTAGCAGAGTTTCTATAGGCTTACAAGGATGTGTTGTAGGAGCCTAAAGGGCTACCACCCAAGAGGGAAGCAGAGCATAAGATCCAAATATTTCAATGGTTCCCTCGCTAAACATTGGGTTGTACAGTTAGTTTGTTATAGAAGCAAGTGAGGTGAAGAAACAATTGAAAACACTACTAGAATGGGGTGTCATTCGACTAAATACACCACCATGTGGGTCAACCATCATCACAGTTCCAAAAAGAATGGGACTTGGTGGATGTGTATTAATTACATTGCATTGAAGAAAATCACACTCAAGAATAGGTACCCCCTAACCAAGATTGATGACTTGTTGAATTAGTTGTAGTAAGTGAAATATTTCACCAAGGTGGACTTAAAGTCTAGATATCAATAATTTCGAGTCAGAGAATAATATAATTGGAATAACGCCTTCAAAACCAGGCAAGGTTTGTATGAGTGGGTAGTCAAGCCATTTGGCCTATGCAATGTACCAACTATGTTTATGAGGGTAATGAATGATATGATGCACAATTTTATAGATTCATTTGTTATTTTATATTTGGATTATATACTGGTATCTAGTGCTATCTAGGAGGATCACATCTCACCTTTGACGTAGGTGTTGGAGACATTAAACAAGCACCAATTTCTAGAAAATATCAAGAAGTGTGAGTTTTCACAGTAGTACCTGGTGTATATATGGTATGTGATGGGTGGAGGAGAGACAAAAATAGATCCCGCCAAGATGGAGGCCATCATGAAGTGGTTCATGCCTACTAATGTTTCTGAGGTTAGGAGTTTTGTTGGGGTGACACAATACTTGCGGAAATTCATAGCTTGATTTTTAGTAGTAACAACATCACTCCATGCCATACTAATAAGTGGCAAGAGTTTGTAGCGATGAAAGGGTAAACAAACAGAATTTGATGAATTAAAGAAGAAGATTAGTCAAGCACTAGTTCTTGCACTACCAAACTTGGATTAGCCCTTTCAAGTGGATATAGATCCCGGTGAGTATGTTATGGGAGCGATCTTGATGTGGGGGGGAAGGCTTGTATGCTACCATTCTAAATTAGTTCATGGGGCAGTTGTTAACTACCCAACTTTTGATAAGGAGGTTTATGAAATGGTGCAATTTGTGAAGAAGTGGAAGCATTGTCTAATGGTTAAGGATACAATAATCCATATATATCACTAGCCACTATAGTACTTGCAGGTCTCAAGTAAGTTATAGATGACAGAAGATATAGTTTTGCAAAAAAGGCTTAGAACTACAAGATAGGGACAAAATGAAATTTAACAGATTGCGTTGAAAAGAGAACTTCTAGCCAAAGCTAAATGGCACACCTAAGAGATGGTGGAGGATAAATTTCCTCACCTCATTCACTAGAAGCATTTTAGGACTAAAAGTCTCAAAAAATGGGGAGTGATTCATATTTGATAGTAATATTGTTTTTCATCCACGTCAATTATTTTAGCATGGAAAATGTGGAGGAATCATCTGATAGGACCATTTTTATCTGCGAGACCCAATTTGGGAAAATAGGGCCTAAAATATTCTCGGAGCATTTTGAGGCATCAAAGAGTGTTTTTTAGGGGGTAAAAATTTGACACTTTTGTGCTACATTCTTTTCTCCTATTCTACACACAAATACCTTTTCAACAATGCAAGAATCATCTTGGTTGGAGTCCATATGGAAAATTTATGCCACTCGGAAGTTGACCTTCTTGTTTTGACCAACATAATTCGAGGGGATTCCACATCATCCCCATTTATTCATATAAAATATGCTAGGGAGGTGATAATGATGAATAAGACTCTATAATAGTCCATATTGTAACTCTGGTTAAGATTTAGAGTGAAACCTAACTACTACTTGGCTATTAGGTTATGTTATAAATAGGCCACTAGGAGGAAAAGGGGTTCCATTCTTTTTGAGTGCATTTTGTTGCATAGACAAATAGAATAACTAATAGGGATAGGGAGAGAGCACACATATATTATTTTTGTGTTGTGGTAGCCCACGGGCCACATGCCTTCTTTGTACTTGCAACCATTTTCTATTCAAATAAAGAGAGCAGAGCGATCTCACCTTCCAACTAGGTTTTCTCCCGAAAGAGTTTCCCAAAATATATTTTATGTTAGTCGCAGTTTATGAGTTTTTATTTCATTGTTCTCTTTTCTTTTCGTAATTACAATTAGCATGCATACAGAATAATCAATAATTTACATATCTAAAAATGTAAAGAGAAATAAACCCTTGTGGTGTAGATTTCAGATTTTTAAGTACAATTTGTGAGATTTGTTGTGATGAGTTGTCAAGTGGAATGTCCACAAAAATTTACAAATCACATATGAAAAAATAGGAAAGAAAAGTGGATAATGATGTAGGAAAGCAAAAGGATGAAGTGACAAAAGATGGAAAAAAAAAGAAATAGAAGCATGGTTAACAGTGAAGAAGAAAACGAAGTGAGTTATAAATAAAAGTATTTTGTGTGTGGGTTGAGAGGTATATACAATAAATCCTCGACGGAATACATCACTAAGAAATAGTTCTTGGATAATGTCATTTTATAATGATATTGGTTAGAGATTGAAAACTTTTGAACTTGTGTACCCGAGTTGATAATGTTCGAGGTAAAAAACCACTAATGTAAAAGATTTTTCATCATGTGCTATTGTGGTAAGCATAAAATAAAAGAGGATCTCAGATCATTAAGAGAGGAACTATATGTGGGTATAACCATCGATTTCATGTAGTCTACACCTAACAGAGTCATCGATCTTAGTGAGGAGGCAATCAAGTAGATTTCAAGTAAAGAAAAAGGGTCTTGTGTAGGAATAAAATGATGATTGAGGATACGAAAAAGAAGAGATAACTATGAGGAAAAATTTTGCAAGAGATAGAGGACCCATGGATGTGTGCCTATGAAGATTTTTTTTCCTAGGGAGTATAATGTAGGAGCATCGACATCAAGGTTACAATTGGGTCAGGAACCCAGGAGATTGAGGATGATGAAAATGAGAGTGGTGATATAGAGTAAGAGGGATATGTATGCAAATTTTGATGGAAGAATGGTTGATGAAGCATGTATGAGAATAAGTTTTCTAGAGAACTAGTGGATATAACGACTGACAACCCATTTATTCTAGTAGATGGTGATTCTTTCATATGTACTTCAACTAATATTTATGTAGGTACAAGATGATAGCATAGAAGATCAAGAAGGAAGAAGACCAAATAACTATTAAAGATGAAGAAAAATGAAAACAAAGGCAAATAATGAGTAAGGACTAATTTAATGAAGAATGCTTGTTAAAGAGGAGACATAAAAAACTAATACCTATTCGTAATTTTTAATGGATGATATTATGAATATTCTAATAGTGTATGCATATTCTAGAATGTCTATGTAAGTGAAAGTGGTCTAGGGTAGGGTAATCACTCCTACTCAAGTGGAAATTATGCTTTTAGAAAATTTGCAAATTAATATATGAAGTGGAAAAATTAATTGTCTACGAAGGGAAAAGAACATGCATAATTTTTTGGTAGGTAGTAATCACAACTAAGTCTCCTACTTGTTAAAGTGTTGAAAGGCACATAAATAAGGGTGGGAAGCTACTCTTGGTAAGTATATTTATTTACATCTTGGTCCTATCTATCTTTTATACAAATACTTGATGGTAAATATGTCATTTATGTGAGTATGAACTATTTTCAAAGAATTTAATTTTAGATGGTTTTCCTATAAAGCTTAATAATGAAAATTTATTCCAAAAATATCTAAAAATCATGGCATAAATATTGCAACTGCATTTAAAAATTATGGCCAAAAAATATGAGGCAATTATCCACATGGCATTTTATTGTAAAAAGGCTACAATAAGACCTTCAATTTATGGTCGAATCAAATGCTTGAAAAATAATTTCTTCAATAATATTGAAAAATAAATATTCCTTTTTCAAAGTTAAATATTATAACTTGCATTGGTCAATGCTAAACTAATAGTGATCAACAACAAATTGATTGATAGAGTCCTACCTTGAGGTGGAGAAAATCTAGCAAATATAGAGATGAATATTGTTGT
>APFE030616660.1:8377-22491 GCA_000404065.3 Pinus taeda | reverse complement strand
GTGTTTTTCACAGCATTCCTTATGCATTCCACTATTGGTTGTTTATCGCATGCTTCCCTTTCAATCGTATATATGTATCGATGATATAAACAGTGAATGCAGTAATTTGTATTTATCGCTGCATTGTGACTATTCACATGAAGTAATCTTTGAATGATTGAATGTCTCTTATTTATTTTACAGAGTCATCTATATGCCTGTTAAATAGATAAAGATTATTTAACGCTGCATTCTGAATGAATAAGTTTTTCCCGGGATTAGTATTAGTTTCCCTATGTTCATCAATAGAATAAGCTAGTCGCCTATCACTTAAGCAATCTATTCATCACCCATCCATCCCTCTTATTTTATTATCGGGAAACTGGTCCCGTTATCTCTAGTTGGAGCCACCATTCCAAACGGAAAAGGAGTTGTACTAAGGTCCGGACCGGGTGGTTATCCCCTAATGTTGTGGCAGCGATTTCCGAGGCCTCAACAAAACCCTAGATCATGCACAAGACCTTATCTTATGCCTTAACTTTCTTCGATTTGGATAGGGTATTCTTGTAGCTTGAATCAACTTCCTTCTTGACTTGACCTTCTTCCAAAATGGCTACCCAAGAGGAATTCTATTCTTCTCAGCTTCTTCTGTTGCAACTGATCTCTTGCTACCTCACACATGTAGAGGAAATTAATCCAAAAATAGCCTTGAAAAGAGATGGGTTTATACTCTTCCTTCCTTTGCTTGATAATAGGCTTCCTTAGTGAGCTTCACACCTATTATTGCAAACTTGATGATTACAAAAAATATCTGCCTGAGATGATGTCGAGATGCCCTATTTATAGTTGTTTCCTCTTCAAAATAATCCGACTTGTTGGAGGGTGATCCGACATGTCATTTGGAGGAGATCGTTTATTCTATTTCTAAGCCGACTTGAAGGAGAGGTCATGTGATTGCCTTGGGAGGGTTTCATACTTATTTTAATGACTCATACAAAATGTAACATGCCCAAGAAGCATCCTTCGTACATGACACTGACTTAATTTTACTTTTATGACTGGATGACAAATCCTAAAGGCTCATAATGGAAGCCATTACTAAAAATAAAATTCCTTGCTCATGAAACCCATGAGACAAGCATTACAATAACAATTTTACTTTTCTTCTTTTCATCAATTACATAAAATCACAATTACACATGTTATTATGAATACTGAACCTACTTACACTTTTCAACACTCCCTCTTAACTAGGGAGGTATTCATAATGGTACATGGTCATTCTCAATATGAATAGTTTCTCATAAGAAGAGTCAGAATGATAACCCATCTGTATAACATCATATCAACCAACATTGTCACATAGCAAGGCCTTGACTAACAACTCTATCACTACATAATATATGAGCTCAATGCTGGCGAGACCAATGGTGTATAGACGCCCTCATCATTGTCTCTCTCAGAACATACCCCACCCGGGTTCCCAGGGTGTGTTCAAGAATATTCTTATATTGGATTCCCAATCCTTAAAGAATATCGGTTCTCTATGACTATTCTTATCTTGGATCCCTTAACTCATCCTCAAAGAGCATCATATGCAAAATGTTTACCTAATACTCCATTATGTCTACCCAAGTGAAGACAAGAATGATGTGTCTATCTCTCCCTCTTAATTAGGGAGGACATATCTATTCCAATAAAGGAATGTACTCATTCCTACAGAAGGAATGCACCTAAGCTCCCTCTTGGCTTAGTAGTTTTTCTTCCAAGTAAAAAACTTGTTTCCAAGCTCCCTCTTAATTAGGGACCTACAACAACTCCTTAGGTGGAGATGATGGGAGAACTATCTCCCTGAAAAACTCCTCCTCACAATGTCATGAACTTCTTTTCGTTATTCATGAGTCTTCATGTTTGGTAATTCTTTATAGGGAGCAAACCATCCATCACGTTTATCCATGAATTAGTCATGTCATCATCGAAAATTGATCTATCAATTCATATCTAGCCTTCCTTCATGCCATGATGCCTTCTTCATGCCATGTTTCCTAAAGGATCTTTCATCCTACTATTTGGGAATCAATGGTGGAAGATATCATAGATCATCACTCGACAACATTGAACAAGCCCATCCAGATATTTGTTCAAAAATAAAGGAATGAACATTAAACGCATAATTACCTTTATGATGGTATTCATCATGACATCTTTTATTTTTCATTAATACATACATATCGACACATCTCCCAAAGATATATATTGCTAAGGGTCTCTTTCCTTTTCAGACTCCATCAGAGTCTTCATAACTTTCATGGAGATATCCTAGTCAAATCTTCTCGGTATTTGGATGTTGATTGCCTTTTTCCATGGTTGCATATCCCATGATCTCTTCCTTCCTTTCTTCACACATTTCATTCCCAGGAATTTCCAATCAGAATTCCTCCAATTGTTTTCAATCACCTCATATTACATATGAGGGCATATTATGTTGATTTTATCTAGACAATGTGTGACTTATTCTTTCTTGCATCCTTTCAAAGGAAAATATCCCTTTTCTTTTGATCGTTCTCTCAAAATAGAGCATTGATCCATGCTACCTACAACCATAAGATATGACTCTTCAAGATTGAATATAATCATACATACCTCTTTTTCCTTTGGGTAGTCCAGAATTTCCTGCAGCAACTTCCTTGATTGAAAGAGCTTCAATCCCTTGATCTACTTCACCTTTTATGTCATCATACCATCATTCCATGAATTCCACAAGTTTGGAATTCTTGATGAAACACTTTCTTCCTCTCTTGATCGGTGAACCTTTCGATGAAGATTCCATCAAATAATCTTGAGGATCTAGAGTATCCCCATCCAAAAAATGTTTCCTTTTGATAGGTGTATAATGAGACTTGTACTAGATGACCTTTTTATTGCCACTTATGTTTTCAACGAGGTTCCCAAGAGCTACATCCTTCATTGTTAACTTCCATAGATTCCAACGATCTTTCATTCTTGTATATGATGATGTCCCGAGCTCTTGCTTTTATGATGCCTTGACACATCCCATTATTTTTCTTAGTGAATTGTGATAGCTATATCTTACAACAAAAGACTTAGGAACTTGAAAATAACTATGTGAGGAATATTATCTCAGTCATAATAGATATATCTTACTTCTTCTTTCTTGGTCTTCTTCTTTTCAGCTTCCTCCACTTCTTCGGTGATATGGGTTTCTTCTCGTCCTCTTTTTTTAGTATCTTTATTGATCTTAGGACAATCTATTTTGTAGTGCCCATATTCTTGACACCCATAGCATTGAATATTAGTCATGTCATTCTTCTTTTTCTGAGAACCAGACTTCCCAAATTTTCTGTTTCTTCTTCTCATTGTAGCATAAGCTTGATTTTTCTCACTTGCTAACACATCAGATTTGGCCTTTAGTCTAGATTCTTCAATCTTACAAATTGACCATAGATCTTGGAATGGAGTAGCTTCTTTTTTTTCCATAAATACTCGAAGTAAAGTTACCCCACTCCTCGGGTAGTGCATTTAGTACAACTGTAGTAATTTCTCTATCAAACATGACTTCTCCCAGATCTTGTAGTTGATCTCAGATATCAGATATCTTCACAATGTATGAGGATGTTCCATATTCCCTTGACATATTCATCTTGTAGATTTCTTGCCTTAATGAGATTACTTCTCCAACAATGCTTACAAAATAAAACTCTACCAGTTTGTCATAGATTTCTTTTGAAGTTTCGAGTTTTGATACATATGGGCCGAGGGGATCCTTGATGGATTCTATAAGAATCCTTTGAGCCCTAACTTACCCTTTCATATAATTTGCAAGAGCATGAGAATCTTCCTTTCCTAGTTTGGAGATGATCCTTTGACATGTTCCATAACCTCATTTTCAATGAGATTCATATCTTTCCTTTTCTTCCATGCAAGATAGTTTGAAGCACCAACCAATTTGTTGCTTTCCTTGCAAAAAGACATTTTGATTGATTGAGATGTGGACATGAATATACTTACTTGATAAGATGCTCCTTCTCCTTGCTGCTTCCTTGATGTTTATGCTGATATAGAGATTAGAAAACTTCTCCCTGATGAAAATAGTTTTCTTCAATAATGATCCTTGATCCCACAGAGAAGGAGATCCCTTTTGATCCTTTGAGGGTGGAGTCTTGTTGACGAATATAAATGATGAATTCTAGATGATGTCTTCAATGGTAGGGACCTTGATTGAGAGAGAGTTCACCTTCGAATCTTGAGGATAATTCCTTTTGATCTAGCTTCCTTTGGATGAATATTCTTTAAGATACTTCAACTTTAAACTGATTGAGAGAAGGTCCTGGTAATGCTTCTTTTATGGGCGATGAAATGATTTTGATCTTGAAGTTATTCTCTTACCTTGATTTATAGATCTCTTCAACTTGGCCTTCTTTTCTTGATGATGATCCCAAGACTTATTTGTAGACTCCTTATTCGATATAGGGTTATAATTCTTCCTTTAGAGATATTGACTTCAATATGATTTTTGCTTTGATGCCTTCCTCGAGATTTGACCCTTAAGTGTCCCTTGATAAGATTCCCTTCCTTGACTTTGTTACCTTAGCTCTGATACCAGGTTGAGAAATATAGGGCATCAAATTTAAGATATTTCTCTTCTATTAGTAACTGCTTGTGAATGATTTTTACTTCTTAGATTAGGCTCGTCTTTTACTTATATTATTATAGTGTTATTCTTCATCAAACAACTACCAATTCATAAGTCATAAAGAAACAAGAGACACATAATATAAGTTATCATATAGGGCCAAAAACTCTCCCATTTGAGAGGAAAACCCTAACAAAGTATTCGTCTTATAGAGACTCCAATTGACGAATACTAAGACCAAGACCCTTGACCTATTTGCCACTCCAAGACCAAGACACAAGTTCCATTGATGAGATCCTTAGACAACGACAATAAAACTTTTACTCCTTCCCTTTTGTCGGCTCCTCTTCCACTTCGACCTCCTTATGCTTCAAACCTTTAGCCTCCTTGAGTTAGGTCTGTAATCCTAATTCAGAAACCCTATCTCATGCACAAGACCTTTTCTTGTGCCTTAAGTTTCTTTGCTTTGGATAGGGTCTTCTTCTAGTTTGACTCAGATTCCTTCTTGACTTGACCTTCTTCCAACTTGGCTACCCAAGAGGACTACTATTGTTCTCGGCTTCCTATGCTACAACTGATCTCTTGCTACCTCACACGTGTAGGAAATTAACCCAAAAATAGACCTAAAAAGAGCTCGGTTTATACTCTTCCCTCCTTCCCTTGATAATAGGTTTCCACAGTGAGCTTCAAAACTTTTATTTTAGACCTGATGATTACCAAAAATATTTGCATGACATGATATCGAGCTCCCCTATTTATAGTTGTTTCCTCATCAAAATAAGCCGACTTATGGGAGGGTGAGACGACATGTCATTTGGAGGAGATCATTTATTCTATTTCTAAGCCGACTTGAAGGAGAGGTCTTGTGCTTGTCTTGGAGGGTTTTCATACTTATTTTAATGATTCATACAAAATGTAACATGCCCAAGAAGGGTCCTTCATACATGACATTGACTCAATTTGACTTTTATGACTAGATGACAAATCCTAAAGGCTCACAACAGGGGGCATTACTAAAAATAAATTTCCTTTCTCATGAAACCCATGACACAGCCATTACAATAATAATTTTATTTTTCTTCTTTTCATCAATTACATAAAATCATAATTACACATGTCATTATGAAGACTGAACCTAGTTACACTTTTCAACATTTTTTTGGGTTATTGGTGGAGAGCTCGAGGTTAATTTCCCAGAATTTTCTGAGCACCAGAGGAGGCCCTAACAATCATTGTTTGCAACCAGCAATATTGCATTTTTCACTAGGACAACACGTAGATTGTTGGGGACATCCACATTGCATGTTAGAGAAACTAATTTCATAACATGGACATTTTAGCTTGCCTTGGGCAAGCCCAGGCGCATGCTTTATGATCTCAACTTTGTACCCATCAATTATATCAATAAAATGGCTCAACTCAGTGCAGTTTATGGATATTTCTATGTGTTTAATGTGATATAAATTTTTGTGTGTATTTTTGCTATGTTTGATTTGTTTATCATTGTAAATTTCCGCTAGGAATGTTACAGTGGTATCAGAGTTCATAGTATTGGCTCAACCTGTGGGAGAAACATCATTTTATGACACTAGAAGTGTAATAGATCTGACCCATAAATATATGAGAATACTAATATACCTAGAAATATCAAATGTAGTATACTTAGGGGGGATGGTATGGGGTATAGAGGGAGGTACCTAAGGGAATAATGTAATAATGGGATGGGCCATAGTTAATAAATAAAGTGGTTAACCCACATCATGTAAGGGACCACAAGTAGTTAGCAATAATGTGATAAGCCCATGTTATTAGATATATGGTATTTAGAGACCCATGGTAATGACCCATGGTATTGTATGTATGAAGCCTATATAGAGGCTAGAGACTCCCCATTGAGAGATGTCAAGGAATATTGTATGCACAAGCATATGGCTTGTGGAGTGTTCTCCTTCCTTAAGGAGTGATTGTTTACCATGGTTCTCTCAACACCATATATCTAATACCATGGGCTTATCACATTATTGCTAACTACTTGTGGTCCCTTACATGATGCGGGTTAACCACTTTATTTATTAACTATGGCCCATCCCATTATTACATTATTCCCTTGGGTACCTCCCTCTGTACCCCATACTATCCCACTAGGCATACTACAGTTTCTTCAACGTCCACATCTCCGACTTGTACATATCCTTTACATACGAGTCTTATTTTGTTTTTTACTACTTTTCCATATTCATTCAACTTATTTTTGTAGATCCATTTGGTTCCAATCAAATTTTTTTCCTCAGGTCTTGGAACATATTCCCATGTTTCATTCTTCTCAATCTGATCTAGTTCTTCATTCATAGACTTAACCCATTGTTCGTCTTGACTAGCTTGAGAAAAGTTTTGAGGTTTCGTTAGGGATAACAAAGCTAAGTTATCATGGTTGTTGCACTAACAAACTTCTTTCTAGTTTGAACTCCTAATTTCTTATTTCCAGTGATCTGGCTATGTGGATGATTCTTTTGGACATTCCTGGATGGGGTTTTTTGATGCAATGAATCACCTTTTTTTTTCTTGCTCCTCATCTTGCTTGTCATTATTATTTTCTTTGTGCTATGCTGCTTGGTAGATATTTTGTTGTGGTTAGGTTTTAGGCAACACTTCATGTATTCTTACATTAATACTTTTAAAAACCTTATGTGTCCTTTTCTTATAACACCTGTATCCCTTTCTTCTATTTGCATATCTAAGGAAAATTCCTTCCTCGATTCTAGAATAGATTTTCCCTAAACCGTATTATTATTCTTAATATAAAATTTGTTTCCAAACACCTTAAAATGTTTGGAAATGACTGGTCTACCTCTCTAGATTTTATAAGATGTTTTCATATCATTTACCCTTATTTGTGCTATGTTAAAGATATAAATTGTTGTCTAAACTACTTCTCCCCAAAATATGTATGACGGTTGAGATTTAATGAGCATGGTTCTTGCCATTTCTTGCACTATTCAATTTTTTCTTTCAACCACTCCATTCTGCTATGAAGTTATTGCAACGATTATTTGTCTTCTAATTCCATGATCTTCACGAAATCTGTTGAATTCATTGGAAGTACCTCTTATATCAGTTTTTAGGCACTTGATTTTTAGATCAGTTTCATTTTCAACTAAAGCCTTGAAAGCTTTGAATTTCTCAAAAGCCTCATATTTTTTTCTAAGGAAGGTAGCTCATGTTATTTTTGCATAATCAACAATGAAAAACATTAAATACCTCTCATATTTCAATGTTTGAATCCTAGTTGTAGAATATTATTTTGTTTTAAAAAAGACCCTGTTGATATTTTGTCATTGTTGTCATTGATGGCTCAAGCAAAAGAACGCCCGATATAGACTAGTAATGAATAAGCATTGGCTCAGTACAAAGTATTAGTGTGATGGTGAAGAACTGAAATAGTTTGAAATGATTGGAGCCTATAGTTTGGAATACCAGGTTGGAGCCTATATCATTGAGAGGATTGGAGTCCTCTAGAAGACCAAGTTGGAGTTTGGCACCATATAGGTTGAAGCCTGGTTGATTTCAAAATTGGAGTCTTCATATAGGGTTGGAGACCTGAACTATCATTGAAATTGATTCATTATAAAAACAGGATTGGAGTCCTCATCATTTATTGTTACTAAAATTATTTATTTTGTTGTTCATTTTTGTGTTCTATTTTTAAGAGATCTTAACTAGTGAAATAGCAATTGTAAAAGGAAATACTAATTCACCCCCTTCTTAATATTTCCAACAATTAGTATAAGATTCAATACGTTCAGTCACAACCTAACAACTGGAAGGTATATCCTTAGAACACAAATGCAAAAGTCAAGGAAGAGAGGCTCCAAATATTCTGAAGATGTCTCCTCATTCAATAAATCATAAGAAAATCAAGTTGACAAAGCTCCCTTATTCAATCAAGCAAACTATGAGGCATGGAGACGTAGAATGGAATTATTTTTGATGGCTCAAGGATTTGAGGTATAAAATTTAGTGAATATAAAATCAATCTTGAGTGGCCTACCAAATCCTATAAAGGTAAATGTGGAGAAATGTTCATCAACAAAAGAGCTTTGAGAAAATCTTCAAGATCTTCACTCAAAAGGATTGTTGGTCATGACCTCAGATCAAGAGGATGGTAGAAAATATCTCAAAGATAATATAGAACCAAATAAGATATTTGAAAAAAAAGATGAAGGCACCAATTGCATAAATGAGGATGATGATGAAGAGAAGTTTGAAGTAAAAATGGAAGTAGACCTCAAGACAAAGCTTGTAGCTACCCTAAAAGAAGAAGTTGTCCTTTTAAGGCACCAAGTACAAGAAATATGTGAGGATGTCAACAAGATTAAGGAGAATTGCATCAAAATGACAAAATACACAATGAAGAGGTCATTTCTTTGACAACACAACTAGAAGAAGAAGAGAAAAGGGAAGGCATTTTGACAAGTCATCTAAACTAATGATATGAGGAATTGAGTCAATTGAAAGGAGAAATTTGTCAACGTGATGAAGAATTCAAAACCCTAAAGGTTCAGTTAGAGGAAGTAAAGAGAGCTAAACAAGGAATGAAGATCCAGCTAGAAAAGAAAGATTAAGACTATGAGAAGATGAAAGAAGAGATTGTTTCTCTAAGGAAAGAAGATGATCAACTGAACAAGAATATAAAGAGTTCTCAAGCCTTGGATGACATCCTAAGTCATCAACGACCCCCTCTTGACAAATGTAGTCTTGGATATGTAAGTGATTCTTCTAGCAAAATTGATGAAAACCCTAAATCACCAATGAACAACAAGGTGGAAAAGTTTGAAAGTTATGAAAATGCTCCTAGTTCCAGTAGAAGCAAGGAGAAAAATCAAAATGACACTGAAAGGAATTTTTCTTTAAGAATACATGATGCAAGCAACAAAGAATATAATTAGAGAACCTCAAGGCAGAACAATTTTAGAAATGGTCCAAAACAATCTATAAGGTATCAAACTATATTTTTTGGCTATTGTTATTCTTGTACAAATTTTGGTAATATGTCAAAGGATTGCAGGGCATATAACAAAAATGAATCCAATTGGTCCCCTAGAAGTAAAATTGCAGAGAGATAATCCAATACATTCACCAACAATATTTATGTTCCCTCATTCATGTACATAACTGAATGCTTTAAATGCCAAAATATTTGACAATAATGCGGAAGTAGCATGAGGTGGGTTCCTAAGAAAGTAAAAGAACAAAATTCATCTAAAAATCCCATGAAGGTTTGGAGAAGGAAACAAGAAGGAACAAATTTAACATAACTTGGTCTTGCATCTTCATGGCTAAATGTTATGGGCTATGGAAAATTACTAAAAGAACATAAAAAGTATAAGCCTAAGCCTGCTTACATATTTCTAAAATTGTGGCTAAATGCTAGTGGAGGATAATCTTAAAAGCACTTGTGAGGCTATGGATATAGAGGATTTTATTAACTTGGGTCATTGGCTCATATCGAAATGAGTTTAACATGTATTGTCATCATATGAAACTAGATGAATCTATTATTTGCACCTATACTACTGAGGTATCCATTATTTCCACAAACAAGGCATTACACATTTTGATAACAAGGCTAGGAATGTTTTGGTAGGATCTTTTGGTTTAAATTTAGCAAACTTCAAGGTGCGACAAAGAGATTATGGTGATGTAGATTTATGAGAATAAGTCAGATCTGGCTAACGTAAAGTTGCAATAGTTGTAGAAACTGTAGATACTATAGAGGTTTTTAAAAGAAATGCATAAGAAGGATGTTGAAAAACACAAAAGTAGCATCATGACACATATAAGTGTACATTAGATGAAATTTTAGCCTAAAAGTGGCCTCTTAAGGAAAATTAATAAAATAATAGTTAAAATAATAAAATAAGAGTTATGAATTTGGAGGGAAAAGAAAAGAAAACTATTTTTTTAATTGTGTTTTTGGCTTATATCCTTAGAGGTTTACTCAAATTTCAAGTGTAGACACTGGTTGGATGCATAATTAAATTCCACATCCAACGAGTACCCATTATGCATGCTTTTGAGAAGAACTACATTGATGAAAATTGAAGATACATTAAAAACGTGTGCTCAACCTATAAGGAGATAAGTCAAAAATACAATTAAAAAAGTAGTTTTTCATCTTTTCCCTCCAAAATATTTACATGTACCTCTTTTTAAATTTAAAGGATTTTTATTGGTTTACATATTATGACATGGAAATTTCATGGACAATTTTACGCTGAAATTTCCTCTAATGAAAACAACAGTTCACTTCCCAACGAAACCAATGATGTGGAAAATGAGTAAAAAATGGTGAATATGGGACATTGGTAGTCTTCCATGGTTGACTTCATAGTATAATACAACATTTAGACAAAGCCCAAATGAGATCCCCTTGGTAGTCATTAAGTGCTAAATGTAACACCAACACATGTTATCATACAAGTTTCTCAACAAAGACAATAGTTGTGGGATATTGCAGTTTTAAAAAACAAACGAACAAAACTAAACCTAAGAACTCTACTCAAAAAGGTAAAAATAAACAAGTTAGCCATGCATTCTTTAGTATCTAAGTCTGAACTAAGGACTTCTACAACCAGGAGCTAAGTGACACAAATGAGATGGATCACACAACATATTTCTTTAGCAAGAAATATGATGTGATTTTTGTGATTGAGGAGTAATATGGTTTGTTCATGCATACCACAATTTGATCAACTGACTTGTCATACATAGCTTTAAGGTGTAATAATATTACTCACGATATGAGTGTTAGTGCCTTAGTTATGTTGATGGGGAGCCATGGTATTTGTGTATGACAAGGCCTTCTATTATGAAAACAATTGGGATGGTTGGCTAGAAGTTAGATAACATACACGATGCCAGAAAATATAATGATGGAAATGAAAAAAACGATGAATCTATGAATCAATTTCACCTAGGGAAAGTTGTATGTTCAAAATCTAGTCATTACTACATTCCACCAGCTCTCGAGGATGTGAAAACCTTTCCAATGTAGGGTTTCGAGTTTTTGAAAACTCAATATTGGAACTTGACAAGCTGGTCCATTTTTTCAACGATGCATCCATGGCTTGCAATTATGATTTTATGCTATGATGAAATAATTAAGCCATACTTGCCACAAATTCATTGAAACAAGTGGAGAATAAATAATAAAATTATATGGGTAGTGTTATCACTCCATAATTTTCCCGGTTGTGAAAGGAAAACCCGAAGGTAACATTGAACCAATCTTTTAGATCATAAGCTAGCCCTTCCAACCCAAAGAGGGATCTCTCTACAACTCAATTATCCAATGTCACTTCAACAACTGTTTGAGTGCTCATATTAGTGGCTAGATCTTCAATACAATAAAGTCTTTGTAAAATTGTGGTAAGGCAAAGAAAAAAACATTAAGCATGGAGTCATAAAGGATATCGACTTCAGGTTTTAAGAATTGGTTGAAAAACAATTGAAATCAAGGCCAAGTAACCAACTGATTACAGGACATAAGATATTCCAAGCATGAATAGATGAAGTAGAAAACACTCAAAGCAAAATAGAGCATCTGATAAGATGAATTATGTAATAAATTCTAAGGATAAAAGGGTGAACATTTGAATATAACAAGTGTTAGTGTCAGTCTTTCCAGCCTTCCTCCAGTGATCAAATATGCTCTTACAAAGTGATTTTGAAGTGTCAAGGTCAAATTTTGTCATTTCAAAGAGTCTTCAAGCAAAATTTGGTCACTAGGCTTTAGGACTAGGGTTTGCTTTCACTCCTTCTAAAGTTGTCAAAATGTTGGTCTATGTCACTATTTAGCTGAGTCTACCATCATTCATAGGGTTTTCATTATCATCTCAGTGTCTAATGAGTCATTTTACACCTTGTTCATGCTTCAGTTGCGCCTAGGTAAGGTCATTTCCCTCTTCCTAGGGTTTTGAAGCAATTTCTCTTGGACGTTCAAAATCATCGGCAAAAACTTGTTTCCTGATGTTCATACACCTTCCCCTATCCTCTATAGTACCTTACCAAATGCTTCCATCACTGAGATTCCCCAAATTCCTCATTTTCGCACAAACCTAGTTTCTAGCTACAACCTGGGCAATTTTCTAGGTTGGCCTGTGTTTTTCCCTTTTGGACCCCTTCCCCTCACTCAATCTCTGAGATTCCACTTTCCCCTACTTCCTAACATCCCTCCCTACTTCCCAAAATTTCCCCAAGAATCTAGAAGCCCCTTATCCCCTTCATTTCGCTTCATTTCGATAAAATTCCTTGTTTCACACATCGGGATAAGTTTCACTCAAATGGTGTTTCAGAGCAATAAAAGATGAATTTGGGAAAACTGAGAGAGGTTTTTGTCCAAAACATGCCAAAGAAGAAAAACCTACTTCACTTTTTGCATAGGTATAATGGTTTTAGAGAAATGTCAAAATTTCAATCGTCAGATCCAAGGAGGTTGGCCAAGGCACTAAAACGATGGAAAAGGCCCGATCTAATCCAAATTTTGGCCAAACCCTCTTTGAATGAACATGGTACTTGATTGGGGACTCCCAGCCCAAATTTCAAGAAATTTGGAGAAAATTTTGTCATTTGTGAATTTTTTGGGCAAAAAACAGGTTTTCTTCCCCAACGAGTCGTGCACTGTGCGCGACCCTTTCGATGGGAAGGTCCATTTCAGGAAAAGTTTGCATTTTTGGATTTTTCAGGACAAAATACACTTTCTCAGCAAGTACCAAGAAACTTCACCAAGTTTTGAGCCTCCAGAAGGTCAAAAAACAAGCAAAAAATGACTTTCTGCCACCTTTTTGACACACAAGAAGCAACCTTGGGAGATTGCCATTTTGGAGGGGCAAATGGACACCAAATTCAGAAATTCCACTTGGGTTGGAAAGTAGACATCCATACCTTTCCAACAAGACCACTTTTGCCTCATTTGGACACCTTGAAGTGCCTCAAAAACTGCTCCAAAGGTGCGCAACCCGTTCAGAATCAGTGCGCGACCCGTTGGGCAATTTTCACAGAAATTGTACCTACAGCTCAGCAAAACGCAGTTTTGACTAGGATTGACTTTTTGGAGTGGATTTTGATCCTCATTGATGTAAATGATGTAATTTTATGATATTTTGACACTCATTTATCTCTTCTAGAAGATTCATTCATAAGATAGGCAAAAATTTAATGAATGAATTGGTTTCCTAGCTTATAGAGGCAAGTTGTTTTGATTGCCTAGTTTTCAGTGCTCAGTTTGGAATTGGTTGAAACAGCTCCTAGGATAGTGAGCTCGACCCCTATAGGCAAGAAAAGATGTTAGCTTGCCTATATTATGTACTTTCTTAATCATTTTCATGGTTGGACTCTTGAGGGAGAAAGCTTCTATTGTATTACTCATTGTATCTCTGCATTTTTGGCAAAGGAAGAAAGACCAGGGTTTTGTAGTCCTTTT
>APFE030616657.1:0-17499 GCA_000404065.3 Pinus taeda | reverse complement strand
TGAGTACCCCGTATTGAAACTGATCATTTCATAATGTTGCCTGCATACTCTCTTGGGATCATATCCATGAAATTATTTAGTTTTCAAGTGCAAGTGATCCATCTCTTGTATTTTTTTTGCAGCCACCTTGTGGCTCTTCAACACATATAGTTTGATCCTCAAACGGAATGTGGGCCAAGGGGCTTTCTTCCTCCTGTGAAGAACTCTTAAAAATCCCTTATCCAACTCATTTACTACTTCCTGCATGGCCACCATATTTTTCACATAGCATAGCATGAGATGAGGGGATATCTGAAAACCAAAACATCTGATGTATGTACCCTCAAGCGCTGCAAACCAAGCGTGATATCCCGCAGTGATTCCTTCACGTAATCAATCATGCGGGAAGATCAATCTCGAATATCATGTGGAAAAAAACTACAAAGAAGTGTTCGTCTAATTTGTCATATGTGTCTCTGAAGCTTGATTCTGAAAACACTCTGCAGTGGAAGTAAACTGGGAACTTATTCTCAAGGGTACAATTCTAGTACATTCCTAGGAATGCATATTATGCACAAATTCCATCTAAAAGAACTTTAGACATGTAGAATCCATGTGCCCAATTCGCCCTCAAATATACTTTTTCCTGCCCCACATGACACCGCAACTCAAATGACAATATATCTGCCCAATTAAAATCTTTACCCTAGGTGAACGCCATATTGAGAAAATATAACCATTTTTCATCAAACACCCATTGTTCTTCCACCAATGTAACTAACAGCACATGGCAATCAGATACTGATATACATCTCTGAGAATCTTAGACAAATAAATTGTGGTGGCGAAACTTACCAGGTTATTGACAATAAGATTTGATGATGTCGCTTGTGTTGAGTTTGGCCCATCTCGCATAGAAGTCATTATTTGCATATTATGTGGGCATAAGCATCTTGTAGTAAGTCTGCATTTCTTCTCCATAATAGGTGGTGAGTTTATTTCCACTCTCACTACGAAGCACAAGATGAGAGTCATCCATATGCGCAATTATCCACTCAATCACTTCCGCACAAGGGATGATTGGGAATCTGCATTTGATCTTATGCATCCTATACCGCTTGATATTGATATATGCTTCCAAGTCCTCCAAGTTATCAAGAAACGTTTTTAGCATGAATATTTCTATTATGATGCTCCATGTGACCTCGTTAGACTTATTAATGAAGCATTATGTGTCTGCATAAATGGGAATTTTTCTTTGTCACTTCAATATATTCCTTAGTGCTTGCATCTGAAGTTTATTTGGAGTCCACTTTACAGGGAGGCATGGTTCCAACAAACGATGAAAGAGTGACAATACTTGCAGCGCAAACACCTATTTGTGGAAGCACGCTCATGGTGCCAAGATTAGCTTTATGAAACTAATTTTGCAGCAATATATTAAAAAATAGTATTCAAAGATCCATTAAAAGTACTAAGAATGTAAATCTATCAACAAAAACACATAATCTCTTGCATGCATAAGAAAATAGGAATGAAAAAAAGGAGGACGCACTTTCAAAGCATGAAGGGGGGTAAAGGGTCATTTAGGGCTTTGAAATGTACTCACGCGCTCAACCAAAGGAAGCAAAAACATCAAGGGTGTATTGGTGCACTCCAAAGAGACAAAGGATGAGTCTTCGGGCATTTATCCTTTCATGGTGCACTTATGCACTCAAGGAGATAGAGAGGGTGCACTCCAAAGGGATGAAGGAACAAGTCTTCATGCCTTTAGGCCTTCACGGTGCACTCATGTGCTCAAGGTAAAGGACGGTGCACCAGCGCATGCCGAAGGGGTGAAGGAAACTCACTCAAGCCTTTGGAGTATGCTCATGCACTCAAGGAGGGTACAATTCTTCATGGTGAAGGAGTGCACTCAAGAGGGAAACTGAAATTGTTTAGGGCACAGTTTTCAAATTTGATCGGGCTTGGAGTTCCATAAGTGCGCTTTGCCTGAGGCTGGCTCAAGAACAAGTCTAACAACTATAAGATTTCATGATAAAAATGAGGAGAAGGATCTACAATATTTTATGGATGTTGTCACAATCATTGTGAGAATGTGAAAAGTTTTGGAATGTGCAGAGTTGCAGCATATGACAACAAAATAACACTTGCAGAAACAAGATTGAACAGAAATTCCAGTAAATGAACTAAAAAACAAAGAAATGACAACAAGGAAATCAAGATCGACAGTGAAATCATGAAAGGAAATCAATAGATTCAACCTGCAAAACGTATTTGTAATGCAGATCAACAAATATTTTCTTGAGCCACAGTTGTGCACCCAACCCACATGAGAATGATTATGAAAATGAATGATTAGTTGGGTTGATTTAAAAGAAATTACATACAAAGCAGTTTCATGCATGATCACTAGTTGCTGACAAGTAAACAAGTTAGTTAAGATAAGTTATGTGGGCTCCTATTTTCTAGGAGTGCACCCATATGCAACAAGAAGCTCATGCATGCATTCAAGAAGGGAACGTGTATTTGACATGAAGGAATGCACTCAAGGAGGGCGCACTTGTTCAACATGAATGATTGCACTTAAGGAGGGCACAATTCTTCATCCCGAAGGAGTGCGCTCAACACAAGTGCGTGTCTTTTTCATCAAAAAGTGTGTTTTGGCCTTATAAGATGCATTTTTTTCTTTTGTTTCCTTTTTATGTGTTTTGAAGTGCTTTTTTGAGTGTGTGCATGGCGACAAGGCTATTTTCTAAGTCAAGAAACATCATAAGTCCACCTAACCATGGGCTAGATAACACAAGCACTTCTCAGGGTTAGGTGACGACACTTAGGGAAAATTGACTTAGAAGGATGTGACACTGAAAATTGTGACGACACTAAGGGGCTTGAAACAACAATTCATGTAGGCTCCAAAAGTGACAGGAAAAAAAATTCGAGGGTTTTTGTCACAGTGACAACACTTGGAACACATTGGGAGAACCCCAACTTCTTTGAAATGGTTTCATTTAAGCATGAAGTCTCAATTTTCTAGGAATTATTGATTCAATCAGTGAGTTACCTTAGCTCCCCATTCTTATCCAGTTAAATATATAGTACTTCCCAGTTTCCAACACTCAGCGTAACACAACATAACGCACACCATATCATTATCCTATCGATGTAAGTAAGGGTAATATAGCACGACAAGTTAAAACAATCATAGTATGAGTTTTACATCTCTGGTGTTGCTCCGATGCTAGCAGGTCTTGATGAGACCCTGGCATAGTCACTTCATGAACAAAACTTTGCTTCACTACCAGCAAGCATAGATAGTGCCTCGACAAAGTCACTTACTTCACCTCTCTTCGTAGGAAGCCTTCTTCTTTCACCCTTTATTTTATTTATTTTATTTTTCATAGGATTGTGCATAGGCATTTATTAATTTTGAATGGGACAGAAGATGGATCCCAACTTATTGAGAGCAGGAAAGGTTGCTCCTTCAAAGATAGGCTTAATACCTTTGGTGCTTTGTTCGCTAAAAAATTTCCCCTTATCTTACTCTACTCATATAGAGAATAGATAATGCATTGTTCATAAACATGATTGAGTGCATGAAGGAATCCTAAATAGATATGAGCATCATGGTTTGATTATAGTATCCCAGTTGAAGGATCATATTTTCCATCCAAAGATCATCAACTTGAAAATATGTAAACAAAATCAAGGAAGAGGGTAATAGATAAGCCAAGGATTGTATGTTACTACAACTTACATTTCACAAAAGCTTAGCCACATCATCTTAAATATCAAAACCATATTTATTCAAAGACTTATGGAAGCAAAGGAATAAATGAAATGATAAAAATGTAAAACAAGAATGTGATGCATATACCTAAATGAAACCTATCATATCCTAAAATAAATAGTACAAGGTTAGGTCGTGTGAAATGGAACTTCCAGTGCATTCATAGAAGCTTCTCCCGACATTTTAGTTGAAGGATGTGATCTTGTAAAACCAGGATAAAGTGCAGTGCAGTGAAAAGGATAAACAATACACACATATGCACTGTCAAATGGAAACGGGAAGTGAAATCACAATGGATTAACCCACTCGAAAGCTTTATCAAACAAAATACTCCACAATAGTAGTAATTACCAGGTTCATGACCATACAAGACTTGACTAAAAGTATGCAAGAACAAGCCACGAGACATGGGTTGTAGTTGATAGGATTCTTCAAGGGACTCTGCAATTGGATCATGGAAACAACCATTAGGAAAACTTTGACAAGAAAAATTGATCAAAGACAAATCCATATCATAGGCAGAATCAATAGGTTGACCACAATCCCTCATGTCATGCGAGTTGGAAGCTTGAATGGATGATGTAGATGATAATTTTGATTGGGAGATTTAACATTCATTAAAATCACTCTTTGTTTCCACATCACAAATTAAAGTTTTTATTTAGGTCGGATGCATTGATTGAAGTTCAATGATCACAATTAAATTTCTCCCTTCGAGGTTTAAAAATTCTATGTGCATAAAATGATAATCCCTCAAGAGAGAGTCGACTTCCTATGAGATGATATTAAAAAAAATATCTTACAAGAAAATATTAATCTGACTAAAATCACAATTATTGTCAAGGTGATAGGATCCTAACATAACCATCAGCATAGGTTGAAGTGTCCTACTCACCTAATTTTATTTTGAATTATGAGGAAACATGGTCAGTTACTTATCAAATTCATCATTTAAATCATGAGATTCAAAATTAAACTGAGGTTGACCAGATAGATTTTCGATATTAGCACAAAAATCCTCAATGAAAAGCATGTCATCTTCTTGATTAAAAGGAGATATACCTAAAAGAAAATCTTCGATGATCACATCAAACTCCATTTGGAATTCCTTCAAACCTAAATATTCTTGTAGGAACAAATATTCATCCATGTTACTTGAAAAATCATTACCATATAATTCAAAAGAAAAAAAAGGAAATCATAAGTGTCGTGGTTGTCCAAGGATTCAACTTAACTAACAGATTGAAGATCAACAAGAGAAATATCAAGATTCGAGGATGGTTGACTGATAGAATCAGGAAAACCATCATCAAGGGAAATATGTGAAACGAAAATCAGTTCTTCATCAGCAAATTGATCTCCCGATTTAGTGATCAGTTGAGGTTCAAAACACGGAACATCAAAAGGATGAGGACATGGAACAAAATCCATATTTGGTTCTTCCTAAAGATGATAAAATTATTTTTGATCGGGAGCACATGATGAATCAGATTCAAAATATTTCCTTGACATCCTGACTAAGAAGTGAAACTTTTCATCCAAGCATTGCTAGTCCACATCCTCATCCGGAAATTCAGAACACAGATGAAGGAATCTATCAGAAAAATGTTCAAGATATTCATTGGATTCCATTCTAAGTTGATCAATTTCATTAAGAACATATTGATATTCATATTTTTTTTAAACACAGCAAAGCTCGTTAACTAAATGCTTAAAAGATGAGATAGAAGCAACGTGTAAAGAAGAGCACCATTGCTTCGCACGAGCATCCAATGTAAGGTTAAACAACCATGCGAGGATTTCCTTAGAATAAACACCATGCAAGAAACAAAATTGAATAAATTAAATGATGTAATCAAGGACAATTGTTGTACCCTTAACATTGAATTTTAAACGTGACTAGTTGTGTATAAATTCCATGAGGATTGAAATATCTAAAGCTTTGGAAAAACACCTCGGGATTATGATCTGGGATGATATCATTAAAGGTGAGATATTTAAACATACTTCACAAGCTCATCTTTTCATCTATCCCTCCTTCTAGCACCAAAAATGTTGATAGTATTGGATTCCTCCAACTTGTAAGGGGATCTTCCCGATGTGAAGTCACAATTATACCTCACACTGTTTGGTGTAGGAGTCCCATCCATCTATACATTATGGCCACCATTTGGAAAGGTTTCAAAGACATGCCTTGGTTACAAACATACATAAGAGAACTTGACACCTCTTTGGGGTAGCAAGTATGTAATATTTGTGAGACACCCAGTGTAAGGTGCATGCAGAAAAGTCCACGACTCGTATAGGAAAACGAGCCTCCAATTAGAAAAATAGTAGTACTATCCTAAAGGAGGACCCAGGAAGGAAGAGAAAGACTTTTTGATTACCTGTAGTTTAGTCCACATAATAAACAACAATCATGAAAGCATAACAACACTTATTCAATAATAACCATATCTAAGCAACAAATTATTTCATCCACTTATTATGTAGATAAACCAAGCAGCATATACCATAAACATAACAAGAATAATCCTACTATATCTACGATACATGTATGAAGAAGTGTCGGCTCATAGAGATTTTGATTATGAATGAAAAATTCTAAGTACATTGGTACATAGATGAAACACTATATCCTTTAGTGGAACATGAAGCCACGACTTGCTTCTCTGAAGAATGATCTATATCCTATGCACTACAAGAGAAGCCAAGCTAAGACTCCAAAAATCCAAGCCCTTTAGCTTGAGTTATGAGGAACTATTTATAACAAATACAAATGACCCATGAGCTTCCTCATGACTCTTCGACTCCTATGACTTTTCATATTCTATACATGACTTATTACATTCCATATGTGGCCATTCACATTCCACATGTGTCTCTTGGACTTCACTACATATTATTTATTACAAAAGACAAATTGTATATGAGACGGTGGCTATATAACACAAAATTGATAATGGGAAGAAGTCTCATCAAATTGATAAGTCATTTGTTTTCTCATGGAGCTCATTTGTGATGTATGTGTGCCATGCTCTAAAATCCATTTAGATGGCTTTGACCAGAACTGGAAAGTCCCCTAAATAACGCATATACACCTCTAGTGCCTCCATCAATATGGTATTGGAGCTTGATTTGGCATTATTCCATAGCCATGAAAGTTTCATATGAGCTTTGCCTGGTGCGATGGCATATAATTTGTAGAATAAAGTCTTAGGCAACCTCCAAACCTTCTTATTTTGTTGCTTGCTTGATTTGTTAAATGTATTTCCTAATCTCTTGGAAGATGATTTCTCTGCCTCTGATTGCTTCAAGTGTTCCTATTGCGGGCATCCCATGTTTTTATGTTAGAGACTTGAAACCATTGTGCATTCGATTATTAGTAGCAATAACACTAATAAACTATTCTCAAAGATGCATGTAATTCTGATGATGGAGTCTTAACTGAAATTTGTCTATCTCTGCGAAAATCATTTCTTTTCTTTCCAAATGTTTCGGGGAATCTGGATACTTGGCATCCCACCCTTGAAGATGGTCAACCACTTTGTTTTCTACTTTCAGGAGTTTTACCACTTCTTGTGCTCTCTTATAAATGCCAACGAGAGGAGCTGACACCTATATAGAAGTATCATATCATCATATAATCATGCCATGGTGTCCTCCATTGGCCCCAGCTCCTCCTGCATGGTTGACTACCATTATGCATTATTAAAGCTCTATGAAGATAATAATTGATTCTCCACCACAAAATGTTTCTCATGTTGTTACACTATAGAAATTTCTTTCCTTATCTAGTATTCTCATTCAATGGATATTCATAGTTGTCATGTGTTGTTGTAGCAAAAGAAACATTTTCCACCATGATTGGTCCAAGATTCCTTCTAGTGTTGGAAATTATCACCTTTTCTGTAGAAACTAAGACTGGGTTTTGAGGATCATTTGGTAAGTATCTATGCCTCTACGGCACGATCCTCTTCTTAATTTGATCAAACATGGCACGGCATACATCCATGACTTTGTCTGTCGGTGGAGATGTGATCCCCATATCTCCAAATGGAATATGAACACCTGTGGGAGGAGGTTCTTCTAGAGAATTTGGTTCATCAATCTATGGGTTGGATGGTATCCTCTTCCTCCAACTCTTCCTCTTCTATCTCCTATGTCAACTTTTCTTCTTCCAGTCTTTGTGATGCTTCTTCCTCCTAGGATTGCCTTTGTTGATCCTCTTCTATTCTTCTCCTTTCTTCTTCTTCTTCTTGTTTCTTCTCAAGAAATTCATCTTTCTTCCTCTTCTCCTCTTATTCCACTTCTCTCCTCTCTTTTTATGCTTGAATAACTCTCATGTTCAAAGAATCAAATTTCCATTTCCTATTGCTCTCACCTATCGAATCATACATGATCCTCTTCTTAAGAGCTACTTTACTTACTTTAGGGGTTATATATTCTTCCTCCTAGACCTACCTATCTTGAGTTGTTGGATCTTGAGGTGAGCTGGTCTCCACTTCTTGGTGTGCCTTTCTAACTACATTATACCAGTTCATCACCTTCTCATCTTCTGTTGTGGACATTGATGAGTACCCTGTATTGAAATCAAGCCTTTCACAATGTTGTCTGCACCCTCTATTGGGATCATATCCATGAAATTATTTAGTTTCAAAGTGAAATTGATCCAACTCCTATATTTTTGTCATGGTCGCCTTGTGGCTCTTCAAATCATATAGTTTGATCCTCATGTTGAAAATGCAACAAGAAAATCCTGATTTAACTTTCCCTTGAATTAAATTAGGAGAGAAAAATTGTAACTCCACATCATGAGACAACTTGTACGAGTTAACTAAGTTAATTTGACTTAGTTGGTTCAGTTAATTTGATTTAAGGGTCTAACTTGAGTCATGTAGAGTGGCTCCTACATTATACGAGCTCTGGTTGAGTTTATTTTGAGTTGTAATTAATTAATTTAGTTTAACTTAGTTAAACTCAGTTAAATTAGTTCCAACTATTGGGAACTAGTAGGAGGTCTAATAGTGGGGTGCAGCTTCAGTGTTCAACCAATTAATTGATAATTCAGCCATAAATAACTCATGCATGTGTGATCTACGAGTTACCACATTGAGATTACAGTTTAAGGGAATTGTACTATCAATTGTATAATCATCCAAATTGTACAGGTGGTGCATGCAGTCAAAGGAAGTCCTATGATGTTTTGCATATTTGTGGATGACGAATTTCCCTAATTAATAGAGGCTAATTCCCAAGGAAACAACACAAGGAAATAGGAACTTGGGCAAGCAGAAAATTGGTTAAGTATTGGCCAAGGCTTGTCTAAGAAGCAGTGAGACAGATAGAGATAGTACAGAGGTTGCTCAGGCTTGAGCAAAGCATTGTAATCTTCTCATATTTTCTGCATAATGTAATATATAGATAGCAGGGGTTTTTACTTGCGGCTTTCCGAGGGAAATAATTGTGTAATGTGTTGATTGAATTATTTCTTTTGTATGCTTCATGATTTCTCGATTGATCAATTGTTTCCATTGATTTGTAGAGTAGATTCAAGTCTTTTGTTTCAAAATATTACATAAGAAGTTTGAATCTACAAGGAATTTGTAAATGGTATCAGAGTAGGAATCACAATATAAGAGAATATTTTGAGTTTGTCTTTGCAGGTGGAATTGAATTTGTAGGATCATTCTTTAGAGTTAGCATAATGTTGTTATATGGATTGGGACTCGAGTATGCCCTTGAGGGTAGCTTGAATTATATTGCTTGGAAGGATAGGATGGAGGGAGTTTTGGAAGATAACGGGCTGAAGGAATTCATAGACAATGATATTCCTAAGACTCCAACAACCGATGCTCAAGATCTAGCTAAGTGGAAGAAATATGTGGCAAAAGCGAGGAGGATCATACTAGAATGAGTTTGAGATCATATTTTCTCAAATCTACATAGGCAGGATACCCCATATGCAATGGCAATCCTTAATAGACTTGTTTCAGAACAACAGTCACCATAGGAAGCTGGGACTGAAGGACAAGCTTCGGAAGATCGAGATGGAGAAGGGTGACACAATACCACAGTACCTAAGTAGGTTCACGCAATGTCAAGATGAACTTGGGAGTTTTGGTATTATAGTTGTTGAAGATGATCTGGTGATCCTAACACTTATAGCCCTTTCCAAGAGCTGGCACAGCTACTAGTATTTAGTAAATGGGAAGGAGAAGCTACCAAATTGGGAATGATTATGGTCTAACTTGGTGCAAAAAGAGATAAGGTGGAACACTAGAGATGGAACCTCATGCGAGCATGATGATGAGGAGAATTGTGCCTTGGATGGAAAGGAAAACAAATGGAAAGGGAAGAAATCCCAATCCAAAGGGGATTCCAATCAGGGTGGCAAGAAGAAGAACTTGTCAAAGATTTAAAGTTTTCGCTTTCATGAGTTGGGACACTATGCCATGAAATGTCTACAAAAGAAGGTCGGCAAGAAGCCTTCAGGAGGAGGAGCAGTTGAAGCTCTAGCTTCACAAATTGAGTTGGATTTCACACTCATTACATGCATGGTGACATCAGTGATGGATAGTGTGTGGTATCTATATAGTGGAGCCTCATTCCATATGATGGGAAACAAATAAATTTTTAGTGACTTGGAGGAGAAGGACCTCTAGATTCACATTGAGATGGGAGATGATGGCAGGCATAGTGCAATCGGTATTGGTATTATTACTTTTCAGAAGGATTTTGGTTCTCCTCTAACATTAAAAGATGTCATGTATGTTCTGGGGCTGAAGAATAATTTAGTTTCAATTGCTATGTTGGAAGACTATGGCTATGATGTGATATTTAGCAAAGGAAAGGATTTCCTTCATCACATAGCCACAGAACAAGTGAAGCAGATCAGGGTTTGGGTGAAGAACCTCTACAAATTGGATGTAGAAGATTGTGCTTCCTTGAGAACAAAAGTAGAGAAGGTGCAGAGTTGAGATGTTGGTGAATTATGGCATAGAAGATTGGGCCATTTGCAACATGGAGTTGTGAAGATCATTTAGCAAATTTCTACAAGACTTCCCAAGGGTTCACTAGAGTAGTGAGATACATGAAAAAGGTGTACATTGGGGAAGTACACCAAATCCACATTTCATGATAAGGACATTCGAGCGCAAGCGATCCTTGAAAGAGTTCACTCAAATGTGTACAGACTTTTCTCGACAGCCTCCACGTCCAAGCACAGGTATTATGTGATATTTGTAGATGATTTCTCATGTAAGTCCTGGATTTTCTTCATGTTGAAGAAATACCATACATTCTCCTAATTTTGTTAATTTAAAGCACTTGTTGAGAAAGACACTGGCAGGAAAGTGAAGGCTCTCATGAGCGATAACGGTGGATAATATGTGTCAAATGAGTTCAAGAAATTTTGTGCATCAGAAGGCAGTTGAAAGAAGTTAATAGAACCCCATAACCCACAGCAAAATGAAGTTGCTGAAAGGAAGAACAAAATTATCATGGGAGTTGCACGAGCAATGTTGCATGATCAGGGCCTACCATTGCACTTGTGGGCTAAAACATGCAACATAGTTGTATATTTGTAGAATGGGAGTCCTCATTGGATTCTCGAGATGAGTACACCAAAAGAAGCTTTTTCAGGGAAGAAACCAGATGTGTCACACTTGAGGATCTTTTGTTCATCAGTTTACTATCATGTTACCAAGTATGTAGGGAAAAATCTAGAGCCGACAACTGAGATGGGCATATTTATGGGGTACACTAATACACTTCACAACTATCAGGTGTACCTTCCATCTCACGGGATGAAATTTCTTCGTAGAGATGTGAAGTTCGATGAAGAGAATGCCATAAGATGTTCCCTTGAGAGGGAGCTTCAACTGCATGCATATGAGGAGCTTTTGGCTCCAAAGGAAGAACCTATGAATGATGTGGGGAAACCACAAGTAGAGGAGAAGAGAATGCAAGCATCCACTCATGCATAAACATTCAAAGTTGGAAGAAATTGCACCAAATAAGTTGACACATTGATGCATGATGCTAGAGAGAATGTGGGAGCACCCACATCACAACACAAGAAGAGGAGGTCACCAGATTGGTACACTGGCTACATAGCTCTGATGAGTGAGCGTGTAGAGCCTGAGCCATCCTCATTTGAGGAAGCAGTGCAGCAACTAGTATCAGTCGATGCCATGGTAGAGGAATATGATTCCATTCTCAGGAGCAGTGCTTGGGAAATTTTCCCAAGGCCATAGGACAAGTCAGTGGCAGGTTCTAAGTGGATCTACAAGGTGAAGCAAGTAGCATATGGGAGTATCAAGAAACACAAGGCCAGATTTGTGGCTAAGGGGTTCTCTCAGGTGGAGGGAATTGATTACGAGGAGACCTTTTCTCCAGTAGCAAGGTACTCTTCAATCATATCTATTCTAGCACTTTCAACACAAATGGGATGGAAGATACATCATATGGATGTGAATACAACATTCCTCAATGGAGTCATTGATGAAAGAGGAGTACATAGATAAATCAGAAGGATTTCAGACCTTCAACAAAGAGTCGCATGTGTGCAGACTCAAGCGAGTGATGTATGGATTGAAACAAGAACCTCGTTCTTGGTACACCATGATAGACAGTTATTTCACCAAGTTGGGCTTCGACAAAAGTGAAGCACATGTAAACCTTTACCATATTGTGGTTGAAATTAAATGATTGATTATAGTATTATATGATTGTTAGAGTCAGTATTTTCATACTACCACCAGTGATCAAAACTCATCTTTTATATCATATTAGTGTCCCATGTTGAAATTTTTTATCATTCTGCCTAGGTCCTCATGCAAAAATTTACTCACTGATAGTAGCCCAAGTCAAAATCCCACTCTCCCTCAAAAATCAATATTTGTTGGCCCACCTTCCTATGTCTTACTGAGCATACATTCATTTTAAAAGCTCATTTCATCATGTCTTGTGTCAGTCAAGTCTACATGAAGTCTAGTTAGTCAAGATCCCATTAGCTCACTAGGTTTCATTCCTCCAAGGTCCAATAAAAACACCATTCACTGCATAAGGTCAGCAAAAGCATGAGAGTGAAAGAAATAATATCCCTTTTTCATTCAAAAAGGATTTGCAAACATGTAACTATGGTTTCCAAAGCTCTAATTTTCATTTCAAAAGTATAAGTTTTGTTTTAGATTGTAATTTTATTTCAAAAAGAGAGATGTAATAATTTTATTTATTTATGTAATTTTACGTTTATCATATGTAATAAGTCATTGTTCCTAGTCGTTTTCTCAAACTCTATTTCTAATATCATCCAAGCAATATTCAAAAATAAAGATTGCCAAAACTCTAGCATCATCCACCTGCAAAGGAAAAAGTCAAAAAGGAAATTAGCAAAGAAGTCAAAAAGGTGAAATGAAACATTATAAAGTGGGTTTTAAATTTAAAAGATCAAATTCACTTAGCTATAAAGGACTTCTTGCCTTCAAACTCAGCTTCATTGCCTCCTACCACTAATTAAGAAAACCCCAAGAGACCCTTTTTACAGTTCTGGATGAAAATCAGCAGAACAGAGCAGGCACTGTGCGTTCTCTTTTGGCACTACGCGTTCTCTTTTGGCGTTGCACGTTTACCGGCACTGCGCATTTCCTTAAGGTGTTGCGTGTTCTCTTAAGGCATTGCACATTCATCTGAGGTGTTGCACACTCTCCATTGGCACTGCGCATTTGTCCAGGAAGGCTACAGTCACCTCCTCAGCTCCTCCAAAGAGCATTCAACCTCCAAACAAGTAAGTACTAGCTAAGGAATGTGTGTTTCTTCCTCCTTAAGTCACTCCCTGAGTGTTTAAAGGTTTAATTGGAGATTTGGTGTTTATCCCATATCTAAACCCTAGATCTTCCCCAAAACTACTCTTGCCCTCTTAATTCCTTTATACGCTCCACTGCACCTTCCTTCCTTTTACCTAAACCTTTTTATCCCAAATACCCTCTAAACCCTTTGTCCCAAAACCCTAATTCCTATGTGCCACAACTACCTAGGCTCCCAAACCCCCTAATTTGCAACAATTTCTCCCATCCCAAAAGATATCATACTAATCCCTTATGTCCTCCTCCATCACAGATATCCCTTCACCCATCTCCTTCATATTTACCGTTACCCATTTCTTATTCCCAAAAAACCACATTCTAACTACCTTATACTTCATAGGGTTTAATAATAAACACCATGGGAAAAGAGGAATATAAACCACACAGTGAGGAAGAAGAAATAGAGGTCAAGAAAATACACAAAGGAGGAAAAATACACAGATTTGAGCCCACATATCTCAGGGCACTCTTGGCATCTCCTATGACTGTGACATCCTTCAAAGGGCTAGGTTATTATGATTTCTGTGAGAAAGTTCAGGTATTCCAACATCATCCTGAGTTGACTAGGTTCTTCATATCTAAACTCCAAGACAACCAAGTCACTCTAGCAAGTATCACTTTTACTTTATCTACTTCCATCATATCAGCTGCCACTGGAATCCCATATGTTGGGGAGAAATGGTTTAAACAAGGTGATTTGGAGAGACATTATTATGAGCCTTACATGAGACCAAGGTACCGAAATGAAATAAGGGGCTATTTTCCTTTTTCACACCTCCTTGACAGATATGCCCCATTGACGAATATTATTATGAAATATTTTTCATCTGAAGGTAGATTTTCTAGGCTCTATTATTATCACATCCGGCTTTTAATGCATTTCACTAGGGTGAAAATGCTCAATATACCCTACTATCCTTTCTAGAGTGTTGAGAAGATGGCCTACATTTCCCAAAAGGAGGAGTATAAAGATCAAATGAAGATTCTCTTTCATCATTCCCTCATTAAAATCATATTCCTTTATCATCTCAAGGAACTCAACATTACATGGAGTACCTTCAGAGCTAATCCCCTATTCACTTATTCATCTACTCAGAATGTTCAAAGTATCCCTTCATCACTCATCCTTCCACCTCCATTCCTCCATCTCAGCCCATAGATCATTCATCCTCATCTGATGAGTCAGCCCCACCATCACCTCCATCATCACCATTCCATGAGCATATTCATTCACCTAACAGAGATGAAATCAGAGAGCAAGAGCACATTGAACAGGGTGAGGTCATCAAGCCTAAAGGGGCTAATTTGGGAACTTTGACACATACTTATCAGAGGGGGCATAGGAAAGTGTTTGCCCCACAGATTATGGGAGGGGCCTTGCCTTCTTCATCAGCAAAGTAGGTATAGAAGGGCAAGGAAAAGATGATAGAGACAAAGATCCAGCATCAGTAGGAGGACCTCCATGAGACAGAGCAGGATTTTGACTTAGTTGAACTAAGTGAGCATGATGACAGTGAGAGCACAAGTATTGTCATCAAAGAAAAGGATGAACTCATCAGGGAGCTCCAGGTCAACTTGCAGAGGGAAAAATACATCATCTCATATTATGAGTAGGAAAAAAAGCAATTTGAGACCAAACATGAGCTCATGGAGATTCAGCTCATCAAGGTAAAGAGGGAGGCTGAAAAGGCTAAGGCTTTACTTGATCTGACCAGCTAGAGGAACAGCAACCAAGAAGAAAGATAAGGACTAGAGGCCTAAAAGGAGCATTGGAGCTAGAAAAACAGAAAGAGGTTGGACTAGCTAATGAGCTCACCCTAAATGAACAATTTGCCAAAATGATCAATGAGAACCAAGAGCATTGGCTTGAAATGGTTAACAACCATCTTGAAAATCCCCTAGACAAGGCAAAAAGAGACACTTACATTCAGAGAAATATGGCAAAGTATTATTTCTAAAGAAACCAAATAGAAAGGGCAAAGCTTAAGGCTGCTAGGGCAAGAATTGAAGCCCTAACTCACCAAGAATAAAAGAATAATCTTGATATACTTGTAGAGGCTTCACTCCATGCCTAGCCACACCAAACATCATATTCTTGACCATTTTTGAAGACTCTTGGTTCATTTTTTGTAATATTGTCTCTCCTGTCTTTTTTGAGGCAATTTCATATTAGCTCCTTGGTCAAACGCGCAACACCTTAGGCGTTGCACACTTTTTTGAGGCACTTTTTGGAGGAATGGAAGCTACCAATGGATTCAGAAGGCCCAAGACATATAGGAAAACCATGTTTCCAACCCTGGAATGCAAAACTGGCAAGTGGGAAAGGCCAAAAACTACCTAAAAATCATGTTTCTACCTCATTTATGGACCAGGCATTGCGCGTTTGAGTAGTCTTGGGAGAATGGAGTTTTGGAGGGTCAAATCAGGCCCATTTTGAAAACCAAGGGCATTTTTGGAAACTAGATGAGGTAATATTTCCAATGAGCTATCTTGGGCTCAATTGGGACACCAGGAAGGCAAGAAAAAGTGGGTCTAAATATGGCACTACGCATTTGATACTGGCGCTGCACGTTTGACAGTTGGCTCAAGTTTTCACTGTCTCTCTCCAAAATTGATTTTTACTTATGGGAAATCAATGTTTTACTGATGTAATTGATGTGGTTGATGTAATTATTATGTTTTTACTATTACCTAGGGTAAGTACATTAGGTAAATGGCCTCCATGACTCGTAATGAATCAATTCACTTAAGATAGGGATGAGTCACTTTGACCACCCTACACTCTAGCTATCAATTCAGTTTTTGTTGTAACTGCTCCTCCCTCATGGATTCAACCCCTGAGGCTAGGATGAGTTGGTTTGAGGCCTATATCATGTAATTTCTATTTCATTCTATAGGTTGGATTGTATTGGATGTTGTACTAATGTTTTAGACTTTGGCATCGAATATATTGGATGAGTTTCTTCAGTTACATGTGTGTGAAGTTTTTTTATTTTCCATGATCCATTTCACTTCTAAATATGTTTTATTTTCAAGGTGTGATAAGCAGAATTCATCTTCTATGCTCTGTTTTGGGAAAATCATCATAATTTGTTTCATTTCTTCAAGTTTAAAAATAATTCATGGTTTTCATGCTCTTTTTAGCACCTCACCAGTCTAAACCATTTCATCGCTATACTATAAAGTGTTAAAGTAACTTTTCTACCTTTCCCCATCAGATGTCTACAATTCTGATTCTCTTTTGCACTGACTTAGTTCACTCTCTAACCTAATTCACTCATCCAGTGACTACCCCAATCAAATCAAATCAAACAAACCCTGAGCTACTCTATCTAGCCTAAAAACCTAATCTATCTAGCCCACTTGGCTGTGATTCATTAGATGGAGCCCTCTCCATCTTGATAGGGCTAGCTACCAAGTCAAAAGTTTGGTTTGTAGTTACCTCAGCTCGACTTGTTACACTGAAATTTGTCACCATGACTATCTGCAGTTAATATGGCTCCTTCAATAGTCATATTATCCTCCTTGTCAAGCCTTATACCTCTGCTCTCCATGTCAAACTTCAAAAAAGAGAGAAAGTCATTAAAAATCATGTTTATCTCTGGGTACGCAGGTTCTCTCTACCTTGCCTGCGTGTACGCATCCCCAGCTCATTGTACCTGCGTACTTGTACGCTCTGTAAGTCAAGGGATGGGTGCGTACTCCTGTAAAGGTCAAAAGGCGCGAGTTTCATCTTAAAAAAGTTACTTGTGGTCACTTCTAGAGCTTTCTAGAAGAGTGTTTGACGTGTATTGAGCGCCTCCAGATGGTTCATGCATCCCTATGATAGAGGAACTTATCCCATCAAGGGAGGAGATACCC
>APFE030616656.1:0-11848 GCA_000404065.3 Pinus taeda | reverse complement strand
GGGGTTTCGAGGGTAGCACCCCCGAAGCTAAGAATAGATGTAAAATTGTCTTGTAAAAGTATAGTAATTTCTAGTCAATCTGGGTCGTTCATTAGGCGGAGATCTAACGGTAGAAGTTATGTTTAATTTAGGGTTTTTTGCCCTAGAAAGCAACCCCTCACTATATATGAGGGAATTGTATTGCGTCTATGTAGATCTATATTCTCAGTGAGAAAGAGAGAGGAGATTGAGAGCGAAGAGGGTGTTACAGTGGATCTGCTGTAGATTGTATCTCTTCAGTTTGTTGGATAATATAAAAGGAAGGACTGGTTGTTTCTCTGTGGACGTAGCCAAACTGGGTGAACCATGTATATCTGTGTCTCTCTTGTTTTATGTGTGTTCTGTGTTTATATTTTTGCAATATTTTATGTGTTCCATTGCTCTGTAATATATATTTTTCTAACACTTATTGTGTATTTAATGAGTTTTAATGGCATTTATGTTTAAAACGACTCGACGTGATTTGATATCTTTCATCTGCATTTTTTATTAAAAGCTTCTTCCTTGTCATCTTTCGAAATTAACTGTATCATTGCATTTTCTCTATCATTTTCGCTTTGTGTGTTTATCTGATAATCTTCATTGCTCAATTTCAGGGAACCTCTGAAGGAAACAATGTTTGAAAACATGGCGAAGAAGGGAAAAGCCACTGTATCTGAGAAATCAAACATGATACCACTCTTCTCCGATACCACCTGCAGCAAAGACAAAGCAACCACATCATGGGAAGCCATGTATAACCTACTGGAAGAAGAGAAATCCAAGCCACTAGAAATAAAGGCAACAACTGAGCCGAAGAATCATCTAACGCTTCCTACTTTGAGGTAACATGTTTGTTTGTACACAGAATAGCTGCAAGTCCTACGATATTACCATACACAGATATGGTAAAATGGGTAATTGATAATGTGAATATCTCAGACAAAATTTTTAGGAATGAAAGGCATGAGGTCATGGGGTCTTTCACACCAGACAACTTGCGCCAGATATACCATCTACCAGAGCCTCAAAAGATCTATGACATATATTTCCTAGAACATTTTTCCAAAGAGAACGAGGACCCATTAGACGTTACATGGACCTAGAGGTCAGGCTCGGACAAATTCAAATGGGAGAAATATGGTATGTACCCAATTGCATCCCTCTCAGCCCCACATAGTTTCACAACTGTGATGATGTGTAGATTATTTGGTAAAGCTGATAGTATCGAATTTTATATAGAGTGGCTTCCATTAATTGATGCACGATTAACACAATGATTGTCCCAACAAACAGTGGAGGCTTTTTCCCAACAAGCATAAAAATGAATCTTCTGGTATGTACTCTGTGGACTCTTTGGCATCTCCATATTGTTATGCTAATGCTATGGTATGTAGGCTCTTTGGAACCCCTAACTCTGCTAGAGTTTCTATAGAAATGGTTCCTTTGATGGAAGCATCAATCAACTCCTTTATTATGGATTGGGCAATCATTCTATCAAATAAAACGGCCAATCAAATATTAGAGTATAGAAGGAACAGATTTGTCACCACCAGAGTCGTGCCCCCATTTTATATGAGTGCCTACATAATGGACACAATCTGCTTTAATTCTGACTTTCCCATTCTAGGTTGGAAATGGACAGTCTAGGATCCAACCCCCATTCATATTTATCATAAGTATTTATGGAAGTCTGACTACAAGAATCATATATACAGAATTTTCCATGGTTTTATTTTACCTGTTCATCAAGCCATTTTTAACAAACCTACTCCTCGGGTGTCTAATGAGGTGATCATTGATTTAAATTCAATCGACAGCTGGTTTGGGGAGGAAAATTTCACTTATATTAGGGTTTTTCGTAGTATTACAGGCCCCTATGTCCTTCCACTCTATATTCCACATAAGCTATTAGCTAGGGAAATGTCATACCAGATAGTGGAAAAGGGGATGACTAGAAACCTTAAAGACTCTAAAAAACAAGTATGGCCTTCATTTCCCCTTCGCTGTGGCACTTGCATGATTTTAAGTATGCTGAGAAAGACGCAGAGAAAACTGAGGATCTGAATCTAGCAGTGATTCCTAAAAGACAACATGATCCAAAAAAGGTCGCTTACAATTTTACCAATCAGGTGAAAATTAGTAAATTTATACATGAGGAGGACGAGTTTGATGATTTATTCGCTTCAGCACAACTATTCTCACAAGTAACTCATCTGGAAAGATTCAAATTGGGAGATAAAAAGATGAATGAGTTCATGGAATAAAGGACACATAGGTTACAGACATTACCTCTGGATTTATTGAATACTACCCTTACTGTTCAGCAAGCAGAGCACAACGGGGAATAGACTATTCAAGAGATTTTCGGGGAAGGGGAAACAATTGAGAAAACTAGTGAACCCCTTAGCATAGATGTTAATATTTAACCCATCTTGATTAGAGAATGGGAGCAGTTTGATCAACAGATCAAAAGCTAGAACGACCCTCAAAACATCATCACATCAGCATCGCACACAACAAAACAACCCATTGTTACTGATAGTGCAATTGAAGGGACACCCAGTACAGACATGGCTCAGAAAGAGGTTGAAATAATCCCTTAAAATCCTTCAGGAGAAATTACATTAAATATTGAGGAAATATCACCCTTGGATGTATTTTATAGCCCAAAGCACAGGGCTGTAGTCAAGAGACAAAGGAAAAACAGGAAAATTGACCAAACATCATCCGCAGCTCCTCAATCTGAATTCATGAATGTGATATGGAAGGATTCAGAGGTCAATCCTTTTGAGGACTTGACTAAGTTGTCCCAATTTGCAGGGGCATATACAGCTGCCACAATTGATATGGCCACTGAAGTTAATCTATTGATCAAAGAAAAAGATCAAAGGATTACTCAGCTTGAAGAACAAACAACAATAGAACAACATAAGATTCATCAGCCTGAGGAACAGTTAGCAGAAGAAAAACAAAAGAACGAGCAGCTTAAAGTGCAATTAAACTTGGAGAAACAAAAGATTGACCAACATGCTATCCAAAAACAACAACAATTGTCCCAACAGCTCGAATAGCTTCAATTGACGCATCAACAAGAAATGAAGGCTAAAGTGGAGCAAATGTCACAACTACAACTATATATAGAATAGTTCAGAGATTATCCTAAGGTCGAAGAATTTAAGAAAGAAGCTCTAGAAGCAAGTAAGGCCTTAGCGCAACAACTCAATCTACTTTGCCATAAAATATCACTTGTCGACCCATTATGAATTATAACTACATCACTGATTGATCAAGCAGTCAATACCAGATTAGAATTTGAGGACGCAGATGATAAGGTCACAAATTTCCTCTCCTGGCAAAGCACAACGAAAGGCAGAGCTGCTAACCTACCAAAAATTCAAGAGTTGCATAAAGAAATATTATTTTCGAAATGGGAAACACAACTAATAAAGGAAGAAATGACTACTTCCATAACCAGGGCTACAATGAACAATGTGATTGAGCTGGTAAATGATAATTTATATGCAGCAATTTTGATTTCTAATTGTTCCTCGGTGAAGCTTTCAAAAGCAAAAGTGTTGATACAAGGGATCCTGAAAAAAACCCTAGCCTCTGCGCTCTGCTCTCTGCAGCAAATGCTCAGACCTGAGCCCCCTGCACCCATCGGATCGCCTACCTACACAGTGCCGCTGGCCATCTAGACTACGGGCGTCTGGTAAATAGTTCGTTATGGCCTTCCCGGCGGGAGGAGTGGGGCCCGTTCCCCCCCCTCCTTCATCATCCCGTTTTGCGGACTTCTCAGCATCTTCTGTACCCCTGTTTCCTACAGGCAATCCCTCTGGACGCGATCAGAGCCCAGCACGGACTGACACAGCAGTGGAGCATCCAGCTACACGTGAAAAGGAGGCAAATGAACCGGGGGCGTCACAACCAAAGGTGACTTCGGCTACCTGCATTCCAAAAGCCACAGAACGGATCAAAGTTGAGCTCCCCAGTCATCGAATCAATGGAGAAATACAATACATGAAGGATCACGCACTCATTGGAAAATTTCTTGGCTTCTGGCCAATTGAAAAAGCCCTACACGGGTGGATTGCCTCAAAATGGAAGCCCAAAGGACAAGTCTCCCTGCTATTAGGCCCCAAGGGCTTCTTCATAGCAATATTCTACTGCCTGGAGGATAAATCCAGAATATTTGAGGGTGGCCCATACTTCTTCAACTTCTCGGGTCTCTTCCTTCGTGACTGGAAACCCAGGTTCAATCCAGATACAGAGGATCTCATTCATGCTCCATTATGGATTCGTATGTATTCCCTACCTGCAGAGTACTGGAAAGAAGAAACATTAAAGGACATTGGCGATAGCATCGGTACCTTCATCAAAGTGGAAGAGGAAACTAAAAATAGAAGATACACCTCCTACGCCAGGATTTGCGTCCAGATGCAACTTAAAAAAACTCTTGTAGACTCGGTAAGTCTCTTTCATGATGATTTTGAGTGGATTCAAACATTAGACTATGAACACATCCCTTTTCGATGCCGCAAATGCCATGAACATGGCCATCTTTTTAGGGATTGTCCCTTGAACATTCAAATCAAATCTTCTGCTAACGAGGCTAATAAAGATTCAGAAGGCTTCACCAAAGTGCCCAATCACCGTAGGCATGCCAAAAAGCATTCTGTTGCACCCTTTAGTCCCAAAAAGGCTGAAACCCAAAACCGATTTCAAATCCTCACCCCACTAGACCCCTCAGATAAGCTTTAAAATGACTCTCAGGCTTCCCCATCTCAACCATCTTCATCCCAGCATCTCAAAAATCCTCTGGATCCATCTTCCTCCTCGCCCTCCAGATTCCCCCTCTCCTCGGAATCGAAAATTCCGGCTTCAGATGCGGACATGCAGCCCTCAGCAATGGATCTTGATGCAGCTTTAGCTCTTAGCCTGCAAGATGGAAGTACAGAGGATCATCAGAACATCCCTATAATAATGGAGGAAGATCCAGAGACCGTGAGTCTGGATAGATTGGATATTCTCAAACTTGAAACAGCATGCAAGCAGAAAGAATACAACTCAATACCTCCATGGGAAATAGATTGGCTGGAAGGGGTTCTCATCAAATCTCAACACAACAAATGTCTAGGCATACAAGTAGGCAGTCCATGGGATGGAAAGAAAATCCTAAAAGAAACAAAGAAAAGAGGGCACAAAACCGATCTGCAAAGAACTATCATCCTAGGAGAAATCTTAATGGAATTAGGGAGATTCCCAAAGCTGACGAAGTTCTACAAGCCCCAACCCCACTGTTCCTCATGAAGCTCATCTCATGGAACATGCAAGGGCTCAATAGCCCCTCAAAACACAGAATGTTAAAAACCATGATTCAGTTAGAGAAACTAGCCATTGTTTTTCTACAAGAAACGAAAAGTACTAATGTGTCCCTTGACAGGATCCTCAACAAAGCTTGGAACGGCAGTTGCTCAGTTTCAGTGGATGCGGTAGGAGCCTCAGGGGGACTTTCAATAGTCTGGAATCCGCAGATCCTTACGCTTCAGGATTTTCATGCCACTCATAATTTCATCCAAGCTACATTTCATCTCATAGGGACGAATCTGCATGGTCTTCTTACCAACACCTACTTCCCGCAAGACTTACATCAAAAATTAGAAGTGCTGGAGGCACTAACAGCGCTCAACTCTACCAGACAGTACCCTCTATGGTTCAACGAGGGAGATTTCAACATCATCACGAATTTAAGGGAAAAAAAGGGAGGGCGCATGAGGTTAGAAGATGATAATACAGGACTCAAAGTGTTCATTCAAAATAATCAGCTCATAGATATACAAACCTCAAATGGCACGTACACCTGGACAAACAAACGTAGGGGAATACATAATATTGCATCCAGGCTTGATCAATTTCTCATTTCAGATAATGCCATTCATATGGCATTATTGCGTCCAGGATTGATCGATTTCTCATTTCAGATAATGCCATTGAAGGCACAGTCGGAAGGTAGAATCGCCAGGGAAAGACAATCCAGGAAGTTGGCCAAGCTAGAAAAAGGCGTAAGTTTTCCTGTGGTAAACAACGCATCAACAAGAAACATTGGGGAATCAATCACCAACTGTGATGCTACCAACTGCGTTGTGGGTTCAGGCAGTAGCAACAGCAACATGGTTACCTGGAACATTAAATCCTGCGCTGTTCCTGATGACTCCTGCGCTGTCCCTGATGATGATTCCAGCGGTTTCTACAATACCAGCTGCGTTGTAAGCTCAGGCAGCATCAAGCCCATGAGCATAGAAGATGTTTCCTGCGTTTTCCTTGAGGATTCCAATAGTATTAGCGTTTCCAATTCCAACCACGCTGTGGGTTTAGGCAGAAAAAGTAGCAACGTAAATATGGAGCACAAGAACATGAAATACGCTGATAACTCCTACGCTGTCCATTCCAGCGCATTTGTTGAGGATGTAATCAATGGTCATATGGGCAGGATAATCGTTAATAATAGAGGTAATGTGGGTAGAAAAGCGGTTAACAGCATGGGGAATATGGATAACAGCGTGGAATCAATCTCCAACATCGTTAAGTGGGATGCAGCAACAATTAATAGCGTGGGTAATGCTGACAAGAATAATATCGTGGGTAATGTAGAAAGGATAATGGTTAATAAAGTGGATGATGCGGATAAAATAACGATTAACAGCGTAGGTAATACGGATAGAAGTAACTACAGCGTGGAATACAGCATAATACCCTGCGCTGACAGTTATGACATCCCCAGCACATCAGAATCCGTTAAGAGGGATGCAATAATTAATAACATGGGTAATGATAAAGGAATTATAAATGATTATAATATTCATAAAAACCAAAGCAGCTTAGAAGGTAAAAATTTGGATGCTAAAAATAATTCAAACCATGGAATAAGTAATAATTATAATGCTTCCAAGAATAATCACAACAATGATAAGGTTGTGATTGGGAGCCCTTCCATTCCGAATACGCATGATAAAAGGGTTGTGAATCTCTCATCTATAATACTCAATCCTGAAGAAATTGAAATCTTGAGCAAAGGTCTGGGATTTGCAGTCTCGCCTAAGAACATTCCTTTTGAAAGCATCATTTGCAACATTGAGAATGGGACTCAGGGTCTTTCATCAAACGACAAGGAGATATTAAGACAGGAATGTTCCCTAACTTTGTTAAAGTCTAAACGCCCAAAGAGTAACCTTAATAAAGAAGGGCGAGAGGCTCTGAAAACTCTCCGTAATAATGATAAAATAGTGGTTCTTAAAGCTGATAAGGGTGGAGCCACCGTGGTGTTAAACAAGGAAGATTACATTCATAAAATGAATGAGCATTTGAGTTGTGGAAGTTATAGAAAGGTCAATTCTAACCCTATTCCCAAGGTGATGAAGTAGGTCAAGAAAGCCATCATGGAAACCAACCTGGAAGATAAAATAAAAAAGAGGTTGATTCCCTCCTGTGAGGTTATTCCTAGAATCTATGGATTACCAAAAATCCATAAGGAAGGGGTCCCTCTTAGACCAATTGTTAACACCATTGGTTCCCCTACATATGAATTAGCTATGTAGCTAAGATCCTAAAACCTCTGGTTGGTAACACGGACTCCTTCATAAAAGACTCAACAGATTTTGTTAAACTTATTAAGGATAAAAGGGTGGATAAAGATGATATTCTTGTAAGCTTTGATGTGGTATCCTTGTTTACAAAGATTCCCCTTGATGAAGCTGTGCATGTTATAAAGATGGCCACTGATCCTGAAACAGCGAAGCTTGTAAAAATCTGTTTACGATCCACTTTTTTCAGTTTTCAAGATCACTATTATGAACAAATTTCTGGAGTTGCCATGGGTTCCCCGCTCTCACCTATTGTCGCCAACCTATACATGGAGTACTTTGAGAGAAAAGCCCTTGACTCATTCTACTTGAAACCAGCATGGTTGAAAAGATTTGTCGATGACACCAACCTAAATTGGACTCATGGTAGAGCAGAGCTTGAAAAATTCTTCAATCATCTTAACTCTTTATCCTCTGAAATCAAATTTACCATGGAGCTGGAATAGAATGGTAAGATCCCCTTTCTAGATGTCCTGATTAGTAGAAGGGAGGATGGTACTTTGGGACACCAGGTCTATAGGAAGAAAACCCACACCGATAGCTATCTTCATGCTGACTCTTACCATCATCCCTCCTAGAAATCTGGCGTTTTAAACACCCTGGCCGTTAGAGCTTTCAGGATTTCTGACCCTGATCACCTAAAAGATGAGATTGAACACTTAACCTCGATCTTCAAAAACATCGGATACAAGGAGTGGAGTATCAAGAGAGCTATAAGAAGGGCTCAAGACAGGGCCCTCTCTAAGCATACCCCTGAAGACAAGAAAGAAAATCAGGGGAGGGTTTACCTTCCATTCATCCAAGGAGTTACCGATAAGATTGCAAGAATTTTAAGAAAGAAAAACATAGACACTCAATTTACAACATGTGGAACGATAAGGCAGATGATGAGGTCAGTTAAAGATAAAATTGATCGTCAACAACTCAAGGGAGTGTACAAGATTGATTGCTCATGTGGTAAGAGTTATATTGGGGAAACAGGTCGATCTCTGAAAACAAGGCTTAAAGAGCACGCGGCTGACATAAAGAATGAAAGATCCTGTACATCAGCCCTTACGGAGCACTCATCCAAGACCAAACATCATATGTGTTTGGAAGACGCCAGGGTAATTGTAAGAGAGGACAATTACCATAAAAGAAAAATCAGAGAGGCCATTGAAATTATGAAATTTCCGCAGAACCTCAACAGGGACAATGGAAGTGAAATCAGTGGAAACTGGTTTCCCCTGATCAGACAGATAAACCCCTCGAGACCCTTGGAAGCATAAGAACAAAAGGACCTTCCATTTGGAAGGTTTGGTTTATTAATTAATTAATTAATTAGTTGATTAATGCAAATTATTTAATTTAATTAATTATATTAATTAAATTGAATTAAATTAAATTAATGGCTTAATTCTTTACAATTAAATCAATAAAAAAGTATAAATAAAAATTAAATAAAAAATAAAATGTGATTAATCATATAGGTTAGTAATAACTAGGTAAATAACTTTGATCATGAAAATAAATAAAAATAAAAGTAAAATAAAATGAGAATGAAGTATGAATCATTTAGGGTTTTTAGATTTAATTAATTATATTGAAAAAGAAAAGAAAATTTAAATTTAAATATTTAATCAAGTTAATAAATAAAAACTAATAAATGATTAAAATATTATAATGAAATTCTATAAAAGTTTTGATTAAATTGAATTATTAGTAACCTTATTAATTAATAAAATTATTTCTCAATTATTTAAAAAATTTAAAATGAAGAAGTAAATTATATTGATTCAATTGATTAATTAATCTTTTGATAGTTGATTATTAAATGAAAAATTTTTATTTATTATATTATTTAAATATATAAATAAAAATTAAGATATATTTAATTAATTAATGATTAATGACTAATTAATTAATTGAATTAATTATTAATGTTAATTATATTTATATTATTAATAAGATAAAATAAAAAAATAAAACAAAATAAAATTAAAAATATTTATGAATAAAATTAATAATAAAACATTTATGAATTAAAATTATCAATTAAATGATACTTAAATAATTGATAAATTAGAATTATTTAACCTATCTAAATAATTAATTAATTAAATAAATTATTAAATAAAAAAGAATAATGATAATAACAAAAAAATTAAAAATTAAAAATCATGTGTCGGCCCTTATATTAGGGTTCTTTAGTTTATTTATATCCAGGCGCCTGGCTCCTTCTCTCATTAATCTCTCATTCATTTTCTATCTTTCTGATTTGTCCTCATGATGGACCCCCTTTGGGGTTTGAAACGTCGGCAGAATGAACTTGATACTGTGGATAATCCGGGTCATGAAGCTACAAAAAACTTGCACAGAGGCTTAAAATCCAACATGGGAGGAGATTTTCACGCCTCCATTCTGCCTCAAGGCGGCTCTGATCATTGGCCCATAATGCTCCAATGGACACGTCCAGGTAAACAATGCAATCGCCCATTCCGCTTCGAGACCTTCTGGTTCACTCATCCCGAATTCAAAGAAATGGCTCGAGCTGCATGGAAGTCCTTCATTCCCCCAACAGGTGCAAAAATGTTCCAATTTCAATAGAAACTCAAACACCTCAAGCAAGTGCTTAAGGTCTGGAACAAAACACAATTTGGTGACATTCTGGAAACTAGGAAAAAATTGGAGCAGAATATGTGCTCTCTACAGCAAACCATTATACTAGAGGGAAGAACAGAAGAATTACCAGATAAGGAGTACTCCCTCTGGACAGAAATAAAAGCTCGAAGGTTACAAGAGGAAATCCTCTGGCGCCAAAAATCCAGAATAAGATGGCTAAAGGAAGGGGAAAAGAACACAAAATTCTTTCATCGATCCACCATTCAACGACGAATGCACAACAACATTGCCTTCATCAATAACAGTCAAGGGGCAGATTAGAAAAGCATGAAGATATTGAAAAGGAATTCAAAGAATACTTCCAGGAAGCGCTCAAAGAACAAACAGGGAGTAGATCATCAGCCATAAGATCTGTCACGCAGCACATCCCCAAGATAATCTCAGAAGATCAAAATCAAAATCTCCTAAAACAAGTCTCCATGCAGGAAGTAGAAGAAGCAATGGCTCAACTAAAAGATGGTAAGGCTCCTGGACCTGATGGTTTCACCTCCAATTTATTTCATGAATTCTAGGATTTGATCAGCACTGAAGTCTGGGAATTAGTGGAAGAATCTCATTCTATGCACTAGCTCCTACCCTCCCTTAATTCCACCTTCATTGCTCTGGTGCCCAAAGGCGAAGAATCAAACACGCCAAACAAATTCAAGCTTATTGCCCTCTGTAATGTCATCTACAAGCTTATATCCAAAGTAGTGGCTAATAGGCTCAAACCTCTTCTACCTCTTCTCATCCTTTCGGAACAGACAGGATATTTCGAGGGGTGTCAGATAATGGATGGCATCATCCTTTCTAACGAGGTGATCCACTCTTTAAAAATTCTAAAAAAACCAGGAATGATTATGAAGCTTGATCTTTCCAAAGCTTTCGACAAGCTTAGTTGGGAATATATCCATCAAATGCTGCTAGCCTTCGGATTCAATGCCACCTGGACCCGCTGGATAATGAATCTCATTACCTCTCCCTGCTTCTCGGTTCTCCTCAATGGCTCTCCTTCTCTGCCCTTCCGCCCGTCGAGAGGCATTCGTCAAGGGGACCCCCTTTCCCCTTTCATTTTTGTTCTCATGGTGGAAGGACTTAGTCGCCTCCTCCACCATGATGTTTCCTTTCAAGCGATCAAAGGCATAGCGCTCCATGGTCTCCATCCCTTATCTCATCAATAGTTCGTTGACGACACGATGCTCTTTGGTCATCCTTCGTCACAAGAAGCCAAAGCCTTTAAAGCCCTGCTCTCGCTCTTCTCTGAACCCTCTGGAACCTCGATCAATGCCACCAAATCCCAGCTATTCTTCTTCAATACCCCTGTCTCCACTCAAAGAAACATTGCTCACATCCTGGGATTCTCTATTGCTGTGTTGCCCTCCAAATATTTGGGTGCTCCTCTCATGGTTTCTGCCCTTAAGCATGTGTCCTGGTGTATGCTTTTGGATAAACTGGAAGCTAGACTTTCCTCTTGGACCTATCGATCGCTCAACATAGCTAGTCGGCTCATTCTGATCAAATCCATCCTCCAAGCTCTGCCTCTGTAT
>APFE030616645.1:9264-20060 GCA_000404065.3 Pinus taeda | reverse complement strand
GCTTTCCACCAAGATAAGTGGATGGTCAGTCGAACAGACATGCCAGAGAAAGGATGGCGACCTCAACAATGCTAACAACCAATTCTGGAGGGATCTGGAAGGCTGGTTGTTAGAACAAATTCGCCCAAACAGGATCAGCGCGGGTGAGACACTGGTCTAGCGCGCTGACATCGCAGATCAACTATAGAGGAGGTCTGGTCAGCGCGAAAAGGACAAACGGAGGGTGCGCTGTTCGTAAAAATGGGACCAGCGCGGAAAAGACGTGTTCTTCCGCGCTGGCAGCGCATCAGATACATTGGCCTCCGCCTGTCAGCGCGGTTATTTGATTAACAGACGCGATGATTCATTTAACTTAGGCAAAGAGGGTTTTTTAGCCGTTTTGAGGAGCATGAGTATAGGTGAATGTGGTTTATAGCACAGTAGGGAGACTGACATGATGGCAGTGACATTTTACTGTGTAACAATGTTGTATGGAATATGTGCTTACACCATACATGATTATCCAAGTTAGGATTTTACTCTGGTCCACATATTGAGCCAACATGTAAAATTGTTGACAAACGTTCTTACATTACACCTACACATCTATAATGGGTTGTAGAGCGCCTCTTGACGGAGTTAAATTTAAACCAGTACAATAGAAAATAAAGAACCAAAATAAAACCAAAGTGTTATATCTTTATTACTAGAAAAATGGTCTCCTACCTCTTTAAGGGAGAACTTCCAATAGAGTGAATCCCCAACTGCAAGTAACTTCACAAGCCTAATTTTCCATTTTTTATCTTCATCTTTAGAGAGAGAAATTTCTAATTTAAATTGGTAAGAGTTGCTATGAATATTAAATTTAAATTGCTTGAAAATCTCATAACTTTAGTAATAAATTAAATTTTATAGAAATAGATTTTTTTTAAGTTATATTAAATCTAAATTAATTATAATTAAATTTAAATTGCTTGAAAATCTCATAACTTTAGTAATAAATTAAATTTTATAGAAATAGATTTTTTTTAAGTTATATTAAATCTAAATTAATTATAAACAAAAATTGACTTATAGTTGTTTTTTAAAGTTTAACCAATAAAATGAATTTAATAAACCAATTTGAATTAGTTAAATTGTATTTTTTGGAATAACTTATGATTTATTATTATTTTATATTAAAAATTGCAGATGAGTTTACCACATTTTTTGTGCTTATTAAGAACTTAACTAAATTATTTTACCTTTGATTGTTTTTTCCTTGTGAGCATTTGAAATATTTTACTAATTACAGTTTAGATTTAAAAATATCACAATGAACTATCTAAGCAATAGAAAAATACTTATCATAATTTTACAATCATAGTTTCAACCATACTAAACTTTGTAATTTATAAAAATATCTTTGCATTTTTTGAAAGTAAGTCGTTTTGCATGCAATTTCATCTATAAAAATTTGTTGTAAATTCACCAATGCATAATCTATAATAAATATTATTTCATAAAAATAAATATCACGACGATAACAATATAACAAACATAAACATCATCTAATATACACATTCGAATTCACTACCATCATCTAATTATATACACCTCTAGCACATATAAACATCATTAGCCTGCACAAAAATCTAATAATCTAATAGGGCATCATCATCGTGATCACATCTAAGAAAACACAAACATTGTAATCTAACATCATCACCACACACATCCTCAAATTAATATAAATCTCATGTCAAATAATTGTTATCAAATACACATCTATTTTCAAGCACATTAAATAAACATATCTAACATGAACTAACAATATGCACATCAACACCAGCATATAAATTAAGTACATAAACATGAACAAAAAAATGCACCATATATATATATATATATATATATATACAAACAAGTCAAATAACTACAATCAAGTATCTGATACAGCAGATGTAGTAGTGCTAGCCTGGTCAATAATAGAATATGATGGATGGTCAATTATTGTCTCAACATCTATCAAACTCAGTTGAGGTGGAGGAGGAGGCGGTTGGTCTGCAGCAGAAGACGATGGATGGTCAACTATCGTCTCAACTTGGTCTGTTGAACTTTGAGATGGAGGAGGAGGCGGTTGGTCTACTCTATCAGGAGAAACATAAGCCCTCATCCTCTAGCTCGGGTATCTCATCATTAGATAACTGACAAGGAGGTTTACTACCAGAAGGATCACTGACACCCTAACAACCATGATCCGATGGGATGGTACTACTAAGAGCATTGTGATAATAACCTCATCATCATGATCATGATCACTACCCTCATCATCATCATCACCACCCTCATCTGATGTATTTAATGTTGCATGCCCTACATCCCTCATCATTGCCAGTACTCTACTGGCTCTGATTATATGACGTATAAGAGACATTAGGGGAATTTTAAGGTCTAAAATGGGCCTCCTAAGAAAATTGTACAACCAAAATAAAATTTATAAGAACCAATAAGATTCAAGATGATGATGTTAGCCATGGGGGATGATTCGCCATTTTTAGAGTAAAAATGTAAAAAATTAAAAAATTAAAAAATAATAAAATAATAAAACTCCTTTCAACTCGTATTCTCAACCTATCTTCCTAGGGTTTTGCTCAAATTTCTAGCAGGAGTACTCATTGGATGCAAAAGTTAATTCATCATCCAAGGAGTACCCATATTGTAGGGTTTTGATGGAACTTACTACACAAAAAATGAGAAATACATGAAAAAGCGTGATTACAATCATGTTTTTCATTTATTTCTCATTTTTCGTGTAGTAGGGTCCATTGAAAGTATGCAACATGGGTACTCCTTGGATGAGGAATTAATTTTTCATCCGAGTGTTTTCACTCTAAATTCAAGTAAACCCATAGCGATATAAGTTCAAAATACGAGTTCAAATAATAGTTTTTTATTTTTATTTTTTCCCTCTAAAATTTGATGATGTAATCTAATCTTATTTTATTATTTCCATTATTATTTTATAATTTCCTTAGGAGGCCCATTTTAGACCTCAAAAATCCCCTAATGCATCATTGCACGTGAAAATTCCCTATACAGATCCATGAACCTAGGATTTGCTCTGATATCTCGAGCACTCGTAGGGCAGACTCCCTCATCAACCAAAACTCTAGCCAATTTGTCACAGTAGTCCATCCAAAATCACAGACCAAGCCTACGACCCTGGATGCACACACCCCCCTGAGGATGTGCCTCACCCTCTTGGGCCTCGCCCATCTCCTCATCTCCTCCATCCGGTGGGGGAGAAGGCATGTTCCCATCGAATGTGCTGATGTTTACAAAATATATAGTACACAACAATAATTAGACAATTTTGTTAAACAAGTTAATGAATGTGTTAGAATAAATCTTATTCTAATTAATTAAAACAATAAAATGAAACTAGATTCACTAATATTACCTTTATCATCTGGAGGCTTAGTCGTTATGAAGAAGATGTTGTGGCACTATCTCTAATCAATCCCCACGTATGGAAATGCCAACACGACAATTGCATGGCCATCCTCACTGGTCAGTAGTGCCAGTTCCTCAGCGGAAATCCTGGTCGGATATTTTGGCAGGCCCTTCTTGGGCATCATCTATCCCCGCATGCACATTCATACCTCAATGATCATATTAGGAGGGCGACATAAAAAATTAGGCCTCATCTCTAGAAACCTCTCAAAAAATAAACATAAAATATTTGAAGTGAAAGGGAAGATCATCCTCCTTTGTCTCAATGCATGACATTTATCTAAATCCATAGAAAAATGCCTCCAAAAAATGGTAGACCATTTGATACAATGTGGCACCTGAATGAAAAAATTGACATAATATAAAAGAGGGCAACTAATTTGTTTCCCATCGCTACTAAAGTGTGGAATGGTGGTGACTAATAATGAGAGGCATGTAACCTCCTCTACAGCGAAAGAAGAAACATGTAGTTTTCAACCACGCACCTAAAAATTTGCTAGATGTACTACATGAGGCCCTACATATATGTGATTGTAGGCAAGCTGAGTCCCAACTTGAACCCCACGGGGGACATCAGGGAACTAGGGAAAATCGTCCCCTCTCCTGGATAGGACAATGATAAAGTATATTTCCTCCTTAAAGGGCTTATACCACGCTCCAGGACCAACATGGAAAGCTTGCTCCCTGGCACTCCATTGGCGAGTCATATGTGCAAATAAGACAGAGTTCACCTTCATGGATGTAGCCTCCTCATAGTACTTGAGGACGCCTACATTCCTTAAGAGTGCTCAAGTTGTTGCAGTTTTAGGGCAAGGGTATAAATCCCTCTCCCTCTCTCTGGCCTCCTATGTTCAGACCATATTGTATGGGTCAGCTTATTATTCCTGCTCCTGCTATTTCTCCCTTTACTGATGTCTCTGCTACATGATTGAAATATAAAATACATAAGCCTCTGATTAGGTGCTCAAAATTATGCTCAAAAATTAAAGTGTCATAATTTTGTTAAACTCAGTTTCAGCTCGAATATCCCTTCATTCTGAATCCAACGGTGTGAACAACACTCAAATTTGAGCTCGTATGCAGAAGTTAGAGCAAGTCAAAGTGCAAGTTTGACTTGTCCACATGGCAAGCTTGGATGACGTGGAAAATCCCTTCAACGAATGAGGAGGCGCCAAGTGAGAGGCCGCCATTAGCCCCTGCATATCACAAATTGCAAAAGACAGGTGGAAAGGTGTTACCGAATCGGCCCTGAGCAGAGAAGGGGTACGATGCAATAAATCGCAATCGCAGATCAGCAAAGGGAACAACAATACATAATCGGCCCCAGCAGGTACTAGGTTGTGATGCGATATTGCAATCGAAACCCGTAGAAGGCAAAGTCCCGCATTTTATTATTTTCGATTCACCACCGATTGCAATGTGCGATGGGATCCCGAATGCGATAAGTTATGAATTCCAGTTAATAATCTCATCAAGCTCGTCGATATCGCAATCATACAATCATTTTTTTTTGTTTACAAGGCCATAAGACCGTCAGGTTTTTATATCGATTGCAATATGTGATAAAGACAGTTAGTGTCGACATATTATGGTCCACTGCACAGCGAAATTTTCCCCCAGTTAGTGTATTTCAGACCGAATTTGATGGTTAGTGCCCGGAAAAGGGGAATTTGCTGAGCAATTTGTGAGAGAACTAGGATAGGTCATAACTTCTTCAGTTCTTATCCAAATTAGGTGCAAAAAAGAGTCAATTCTAGCAGTTTTGGCAATTCTAAACTCATTGATATAGGTTTCAGACGCATTTGAGCATTGTAAACACTCTTTTGTTATAATTTTGAGCATAATAGAGAGGCCCAAACATTGGAAGCTGGACCAAGGAGACGTAGCCTAGGAGGGGTGAATGCCTCATCAAATATTTGTGTTGTGTGTTGTATTTTGATGTTCTTTGTTGTTATTTTGTTGTTGTTTAGCATATGTTTTATGTTAAATTGTTTATAACATTTACATAATAAACTCTCATGGGAATCAGTTAATTAAGAAAAAATGGTGAATCCTTAAGCACTTGATAAGAAAATGATAAGCATATTTGGTTTTATTCTGAATGGGAAATAGCACAACATTATTAATCTTCTCCATTTAAGACCAATTTGGTATCAGAGCACTGATTTTTGCTTACTAGATTTGCTTTGTGAAAGAAGGATTTTATTGTTTGCTAGTTTTGTGTCATGCTAACAAGGTTAAAACTCAAAAGAGGTGAAGGAAAGCTGGTTGGAAGCCCTAAAATTGGGTCAAGGGGAAGATGAGAAAGGTTTCCACAATCTCCAACACCAGTTCAGCCTCAAGTTGTAGTTGAGACTCCAGAGATCATGTCTCATGAAGGAGAACCTACAAACATGACAGAAGATGAGAAGACCTTCATAAAGGCTTTCTTTGATATGACAAAGATGGTGAAGGTCCTTTATGAAGAGAGGAATAATAGGTTTCAAGGAGAAAGTTCCAAACCTCCCAAAGGAGAAGGCTCTTTAGGAGGAGGTAATGGAAAAGGAGGTAAATGGAATGGAGACAAGCCTCCACCCTCTCCACCATCTTATTCATCTTCTTCTTCACAAGCATCTACATCTTCACATTCTTCCACTAATACAACCCTTACTCATACTCATCTTCAAAAGGAACTGGAAAATCTTCTCTACTTAAACTTGATGTTAAATTCGAGTTGCCCATGTATAATGGTGAAGTGAATGCAAAGAAGCTTGATAATTGGATTTTTCAATTGGATGTGTATTGTAGAATTCAGAACTTTCAAGAGGACGATATCAAAATTCAACTGGCTTCATTGAGAATGGAGGGTGCATCACTGATTTGGTGGGAAGCAAGGACTCAAGATGAGATCAAAAAACATAGTAAGATTTCTATTACTTGGTCTGATTTCAGTGCTTTTATAAAAAGACAATTCTACCCTTTAGCTCATATGAAAAAATCTATCATGAATTGGCAAAATTTCAGACATTTAAAAGGTAGAAATGTGCAAGAGTATACTCAGGAGTTTAGGAGAAGAGCTCTTATGCTAGAAGTAGACTTGCAGTCACAAGATACTTTGCTAAAATACATAGGAGATTTGCATAGCTATCTTCGACACACCATTATTATGTTTAATCCGATGAATCTTGATGAGGTTTGTGTTCAGGATACACACCTCGAAGAAAGTGGGAAAAATGTACAAGAAGAAGGTAAGAAGAAGTCATTCCAAAGTGGTGAAAAAGGAAAGAAATCTAAAAGAAAGCGGAAGAAAAATGCTTCTATTAAGAAAGAAGGGGAGAAGCCCATGTGGAAGAATTGTTCCAAAGAGGGCCATGATGAAGCACATTGTTGGAAGCTTCATCCTGAATTAAGATCAAAGAAATTTAATAATAAAGGGAAACATAAGACAAACACTATTGTACAACAAGACTTGGGTTGTGACTCAAGTGATGAAATAAATATTGCAGCCACAGTCACTTAAGGAAAATATGTAGCAAAAACAAGCAAAGAGGAAGTCGTGGCAAGCACCAACGCATAAAATAACTCCAACAATGCTTCAAATGAAGAAAATAGAATTGATATGTTCCATATCAGAGTTATTTCCAAACATAGCAATATTGATATGTTGTTTGACAATGGATCCCAGGAAAATTTAATTTCTATAGACTTGGTCAAGAAGTTGAATCTGGAAACCATGCCTTATCATAAACCGTATCCGTTGGGTTGGATAACCAAGGATGCAAATCTTTAAGTCACAAGGAAATGTGTTTTCAGGTTTGCTATTACTGCCAATTTCGTTGATGAAGTTGAATTATATGTAGTGCCACTGGATATTTATGGAATTATGTTGGGAAGCTTGTATCTATATGAACGGAAAGTTGTTTTCCATAGATTTGGGGACAAATATCATTTTTTCAAAGTTGGATTTGAGTATATTGTGATAGCCCATCATAGAAAGCTTAATCTATCTTTAGCAAGCGTACAGAAAATGAAGCGACTGCTCAATTCCAGCAAGAATCTTGTGCTCCTTATGATCAAGCAGAATAATGACATAGAGCGTGAATCCTTTGCAAGCTATGATGTGAAGCTAAAATATGAATTGGTTGATGTGGTCAATCAATATGGAGATGTGTTTCAAGAACCAAAGGGATTGCCACCAAAAAGGGGAATTCAACATGAAATTCAGCTTCAACAATATTTTCCACTCCCAAATATAGGTATGTATCGAATGTCAATTCTGGAAAGTTTAGAAATTAAGAAACAAGTCCAGGAATTGTTAGATAAATGTGTAATTCTCATAGGCATGCAATAGGAGCAGACCCGAAAAGTTATTAAGTGTGGTATATGTGATTTGAAATCTGGAATATGATCGCATATTGGAGGCGGGAGGTAGAGTGTATAGTGTGACTACGGAGGAGCCGATATCCCGACTGCGATAAAGGTAACCTCGAGAAATGTGCAAAGGCCAAGGAAAAGGTGGAAAAGGTATGGTTTATGCATTATTTTATGTATATTCCTTTGTAAGAGAATTATAAAGGAATAGCGCAAATATGGGGTTTCATGTACAAGTCTAACATTATCAAAGCAATAGAAGGTTTTATGGTTAAGTCCATGGTATAGTGGTTGGTTATATATGTATGAGTATTCTTTATTGAAGGTAGAGATATAAAGTCCCGATGTGAAAGGTTTAAATGAAGGGTTAGACAATAATTGAGGTTTAATAAATCATTCTGCATAAGAGATTTATGAAAGGGGGCTATTACACAAAAATATCGTCACCTTGATTATTTGCAGTCAGTATGGGTCTATCACCACCTATACCAGCTTCCTAAGCAAGTCTCAAACCTCAGCTCTTCAAAACAAGCTTTAGAAATGAAAAGACATCAAAAAAGCAATGTAACTCTGGTTCCGCACTTTCTCTCACTTTTTCCTGCGGGCCCACACCTTTTGTTCAGGATATCTGCATACTTATATGCTCTGTATGTAAAGGGGAGTGTGCATACCCCAGTGAAAGTCAAAAGGCACAAATTGTATCTTAAAAAACTCACTTTGGGTTAATTCTAGAGGTTTCTAGAAGGATTTGTTACGTGGATTGTTCGCTCCAAGTGGTTCATGAATCCCATAAGAGGAGGAACTAATCCCTTGTTAAGAGGAGCTATCCCTTTGAAGGAGGATTCTATCCCTTTGAAGGAGGACCTGGTAACTGATCTCCATTACACTATAAATTGAGGCATTGGGTCAGTGCCTTGGGAGGTTAGAAGCTAAACTTTTGAGGGTAAATGCTATTGAAATCAAGACTTCCTATTTGAGCTTAAGAGGAGAGATCACATACCTTTTTGGCTTCATTGGGAAGTGAGTGAAGCTTGTCAAAAAGTAGAGGAGACTTCTTGTTGGACCCTGGGAGGATCTTGTACAACGTCAAGGCAAAGGTTGTAAGGTTCTTCTCCTTTTGAATTAATACAATCAAGCTCATTTTCCTCAACAAGTATCTCATGTTATTTGTTTCATGGACTCCTTGACTTTCATGTTAAATATGTTTTATAATACTGGTTATTCAGGTGCTATTTAATCGTTTGCCTTGTTTGTGTTTGCAGTTTTGTGACAAAGGAACTTACTTGGATCAAAGGAGCGAAGGCATCTCCAAACTTGCGTTGGACATGAGGTAGGCCTTAAACACATTTGTTTGTTGCCATTATTTATAAAGCGCATTTAGAGAAAGATAGTGTCTGGTTGGTTTGTTTGTCATTAGATCTTCATTAGATTCAAGGAATGTCTATCTTGTCCGCAAGATCGACCCATTCCGCGTGACAAAATGGCGACTCCGCTGGGGACTTGATTGTTTTCCTCATTTTTCTTTGACTTGAGAAACTTGCCTTTTTGTTTCTGTTTTTGGCTTGTTGTGTGTGGATTTGGGTAGACTTAGTGCATTTAGTTTTGTTTTTTATTTTTCATTACTTTGGTTGAAGTCCGTAGTCTGCACGTGTATCACAGTGCGTACCTATACGCACTTTTACTTTGTGCACAGAGCGTACCCGCACCTGTGTAAACTCTGAACCTGCGTACCCTGCTAAAATTTTGAAATTTTGACTTTTTCCCTTTAAAGTAGTTTTATTTTGTTTTTCTAGTGGTTATCCTCTGCTCATACCTGCATGTGACTAGTTGAAATCTTTCCTTGGTTTAATTTCATTAGCATTAGGGTTTTAGGTGAAATTCCTAGGAGTTTTGCTTGTTGGGTTTGTTTTTCGATTTGGTTGTGTAGTGGCTCTGAGATTAGAGGTTGAGGGGACTTTAGATCACCTTAGTGTCTACCAGTCCTCCTTATGAGTCTGACCATTTATGAAATTCCCCTTGTTGAGGAATCCGCTTTGAGTTTTCTCTTTACAAAACTTTGAAAAGCTTGTGATTGAAAGTTTGGATTTTCATTTTCAAAAGGAAAACAAAATTGGTTGTTCTTGACTTATTTGTGATTCTGTACAAATCAGTCCTTGGTTTGCTTGTAACCAAGTAAAACATTCTCAAAAAGACTTTTTTTGAGCTTTTACTTCAAGTAGGTTTTCTTAGTTTGTAGATCTTAAGCTTGCTTTATTCAATAGTTTTCTCAAAGATTTGCTTTAGTTATGGTTTTAAATGTTTTTTAAAAAATATTAAAGGTCTCTTTTGAAAAACTTTGTTTTTAGTAGCATTTGAATGTTTGAATGAAAAAGAGAAATTCTTGTGAAAATAATTAGTTGTCTCGTTTTTTAGTGCATTGAAACGAATACTCTTCTTTTGATTTGATCGTTAAGAAAGATTTATGTTTTTAAGTATTTGCATCTTCCAACTCTTCCTAGCTAGAACTTCATTGAAGAGAAAAGATTATTTAATCATCTTAAGTGCATTTTTGTAGTGATTTTGAGTCGAGTCTTTACACCACGAGTTTCATCTCCATCACCTCTTGACTTAATCCAAAACCACTAAAAATCACGCTTAAAATAAAATCAATCTAGCAAATCTTTTGTTTCTAGGGCTCTGATACACCAACATAGCTTAGCCTAGTATCTTGGAGTAGGGAGTAATTAACTCTCCAAGGTAGTAAAACAAACAAGTAGCTTTATCTTGCGGTAGGAGAAATCCAATTGTTGCATCTATGCTCTGGGAAAGCTCCTCTTAAAGGAGAATCACGGGATCGTGTCTGAACCAGTGTCGAAATCAATCCTTCCTCATTGGGAACGACGCCAGATATTCACGTATTACAAACAGTAAACCTCGGATTAACCATTGTCGAGGAGCTTGGGGTCACTTGTTGGTAAACCTCGGTTTATGTC
>APFE030616644.1:0-27512 GCA_000404065.3 Pinus taeda | reverse complement strand
ATTATTAAAAATTATATGTAATAATGAAATAAACTAATCTAAATCCATCCTAACACCAATTCTTTTAAGCAGCAAATATAAAAGAAGCAACTTGTCCTGACGATGAACCACACTAGTTGGTTCGAAACGCGTCGACAAATGATGAATTATGTGATTTTGCCGAAAATTATCTAAACAATTGTTATGGATCACAGAAGTCTAAATTCATTAAGCAAATAATTCTTAAATCTTTTCTCCACCTCTGCAGTTTTGTTGTTGAATCTACCAATAAGTGCCATCTCGGCATCTTTGTTGTTAGATAATTTATTACACAAACTCCTAATTCTATTTATTAGTCTCTATTGCAGAAAACTCCTTGGTAGTCGAGAAGTATTTGTTGATTTGAAAGAATGATCTTTTTGAAGATGTGTGATTATTATGATCGTAAAGAATTCAGAGGAGCTTGCGTTTTCTGTTGCACAGTTCGTCGAAAGAGACGGTGAAATAGAGACCTATTATATGTATCATGGAGGAACCAATTTTGATTATTCAGCAGGAGGCCCTCTTATTACTAATAGCTATGACTATGATGCTTCCACCGATGAATATGGTATTTTGAGGCAACCTGAATGGAACCACCTTAATGAGTTACACAAAGCCATTAAATTTATGGGATCACCTTAGTGAGCTACACAAAGCCATTAAATTATGTAAAGCAGCATTGGTTAATGTAGATCCCAAATACACATTTTCTGGGCCTGGACTAGAAGCACATGTTTACTCGGTAGGACAGGAAATATGTTGAACATTTCTTGTTAAATATATATACTAGTCTGACGCCACTGTGAAGTTCAATGGGAACTCTCATTTTTTTGCCTGTGTTGTATGTCAGCAATGTGGTCTTCTACACAGCAAAAGTTGGTTCCCAGAGTACTTATGTATAAATGAAAAGAATAGATTAACCGTTGACAGGATCCATTTCTGTGAAAACAAAAGATTTTTGGAATGATAAGGTCAAATTTGAGTTGGCTGCATGAGCAAGTAGGAGTTTGGGGAAGGGATGCAATTTCCCAGCCTAATTTAGTTGAAATTTCCCAGCCTAATTTAGTTGAGTAGAGACACGATTGAAGACTTCAGTGACTAGTTATGGTACATAATAACAATCCAAGTGTATCAAGATTAACTATATCTTCATGATGGGAGGCAGCGATTTTCCATGCGCAAATCTTTGGAACATGCACTTGAACAAAACCAATGCCCAGTGCCCTCTCTATTTTGTACATGCCAAGGACGATGTTAAGTGATAGAAGCACATAGTTTGTCAAAATTGCCTGTATTTGATTTGCACAGTTTAGTTAAACTAGTGAATTACACCATAAATTTTTATAACACATTTTCATATGTAAATAATTATTATTATGGTGTGCCTTATAAGGTATTTTCAAAGAATTGAACAAACGGAAAAAGGTAGATGGCCTAAAATTATCTTTAATGAAGAAATGAGTGAAAGAAAAAAAACTTGGATGAGACAAAACAACAAATAGATGCAAAAATGGAATATTTACATCAATGCATGTCCCACAAATAGCAAGTATTTGAAGAGTTCTGTTATGGAGAAGTTTCTTAAACATATATGGGGAAAAGCACTAGGTAAAAAGAAGTATGTTCAAGAATTCAACCTCAAGTGTGATCTCCAACAAAGAGTACATTGGAGCCAAAGAGTACATTGGAGCTAGCATTTCATCGAGAGCAAAGATTCTTACTGCTCAATTAAGAACTAACTCGCATCAATTGAAGTGCAAAACAGGTGGCAGAAAAGACCTAAAGAAGCTTGGAAAGAGCGGGTGTGTACTTTTTGCACTTAAGAGGCAATGGAATCGGAAAAACATTTCATTTTAGAATGTGATGCTTTCAGAGACATTAGAGACAGTTACAACAGTATCCTTGGCATTGTCTTTTCAGTGAGAGAACTGTTAGTATGTTGGGGAGCTCTTCATTAATTTGAATAATAAGAGAATTGAATTGTAAAAGGCAAAAGGCAAAACGCAGGGAAGTTAATGGTCTGCATTGTCTTTTCAATAAGGGGACTATTAGTGGGTTGGGTCAGTCATCATTAATTTAAATAATAAGAGGGGATTGAATGGCAAAAAAACAAAAAAAAGAAAGATAACTAATAATCTCATTAAAAAAGAAGCTAACTAATAATCTCATAAACTATAAATAGTGTTGTAGACATTAAAATTTCATTCGAAGAAGCTAACTAATAATCTCATAAACTATAAATAGTGTTGTAGACATTAAAATTTCATTCGAGATGCTAGCTAGTGATCCCACAATCTCAGTTAAAATTTCATTCCAATAATCTAATTTCATTCAAAATCTAGTCTCAGTTAAAATTTCATTCCAAAGACCTAGTCGCTAGTGATCCCACAATCTCAGTTAGAATTTCATTCCAAAAATCTAATTTCATTCAAAATCTAATCTCAGTTAAAATTTCATTCCAAAGACCTAGTCACAGATCTATTGACAATCTCTCTGAACGTTAAAATTTCAGACCTAGTCACAGATCTATTGACAAATTTCATTCCAAAGACCTAGTCACAGATCTATTGACAATCTCTCTGAACGTTAAGATTTCAGACCTAGTCACAGATCTATTGACAATCTCTCTGAACGTTAAAATTTCATTCAAATTTCATTAGAAAGATCTAATCTGTAAACCTTAAATTCCAAAAATATATTTCATTCCATTCCATTCACATATATATCATATGCACCAAACCGTTAAAATTTCATTCAATTCATATACGCCGAGAGATATTGCAGGACAAACACAACATTCAACCACACTTTTAAGATCCAATCAATCACTGATAATTAAGCCGTTTTTTAAACCGAAAAATATCAACCACATGAAGATCACACTTTTAAGATCCAATCAATCACTGATAATTAAGCCGTTTTTTAAATCGAAAAATATCAACCACATGAAGGGTAACTTTCAGATATAACATAGGTATTAGCGAGCATCGTAAAATAAAGCTCCAAAACAGCATACCTGCGCAAGATTTAACCTTCAAATAAATTTCAAACATTTCATAATTGAACAAAATCTCTTTGTGGGCTTCACTTCTCACAGCGAGAGAGAAGCCTTCAAAAATTGGCGTATGCCACTGATGATGGCCAACACACTATACTCGCTTTGTGTTGATCACACGGCTCCATGACTTTTACCTTACTCCTTACTTATTCCTCCTAAATGTGGGCATTGATTCCGCTTTGGATTTGCTTTGTGGGCTTCATATCTCAAATGAGAGAGAAGCCTTCAAAAATTGGCGTATGCCGCTGATTGTGGCCAACACACGGTATTCTTTAGTAAAAGGCGAAAGAATAGTTCGCTTTGTGTTGACCACACGGCTCCGTGCTTATTAAAGCCCATCGCCGGCGCTTTTGTAGCCCGTCCTCTTTCTATTCCGAACCTCACAATGAATGTGGGACGATTAATCACTATAGACAGTTCTCATTTTTATTTATTCCTAAATGGACATTTCTAGTATATTTGTTCAGGTGGAATATAAAGCGTGCATCTAATTCAAAGAGATTCAAATAAAGTATTTCTTGGTAATAAAAAGTTCAATAATATTGATTATGATAATATGTTAACCATTTAAATTTGTAAATCGATTCTTTAACATAAATTTGAAATTTAATTATAAGTTGTATTTTAAATCATTTTTTTAACTAACAAACAAAATTAATTATAAGTTATATTTTAAATCTTTTTAACAAACAAAAAAATTATTTAATTATAAGTTTATTTGATGATTTATATATTAGTGTTGTCAAATAAATTAAATAGTTGGTAAATATGGATAAATAGCAAAACAATTACTTCGTTAAATATCTCATATTATTATAATTTTATTTTAAATTATTATTATTGATAATTATAATAAAAATTATATTGGGGAGGCGTGAGCAGGAGGGCACATTTTCTGCCCCAATGGAGAAATAGAGATGAAATTTGCTTAGGGACTCGGAATCAACACAAATAATCGGGGAGAAGCCCTAGCTCTTTGGCAAGGAATGAATATAGCAAAAGCAAAGGGAATTGTCAACTTTGGGTAATCAAAGACTCACTAATTATCATTTAGAAATGTTGAAATTCCTCAAAAAATTCCTGAGATCTCTTTCCTCCAATCCTTCAACAGATCGATTCTATAACTAGATGGTTTGATAACATTGAATTTTATCATGTCAAATGAGAACTCAATCAAAGAGCAAATGCCCAAGCAAATAAATGAGCCTCTCTTGAACAAGGAGTATTAATCCTTGATCTAGGGACCCCTTCTTTCCATCACATCCCATGAATAAATCACGAAGGAATGCTCCACAAGTGGCATTATTGAGCAGGAACATAAGATAGGATAGAGTAATAATGCAGGGAGCTCATATCGAGATACGGGCGACCATCGAAAAGCCCACATTCTTCTTGCAAGACAAAGGATCTTATGTTTATAGTCAGTAGCCAAGGTGGGAATGTGCCATGCAGATGGACAATTGGTGGATGTTAGAGCAAGCATTAAATCCTCACTCTCGTTTGCAGATGGTAGGTACCTTGAGCACATTGTATGTCATTACTCCCCATGCAAGGGTGAGCATACTGGTGGTAATTTGGGAATTTAGCATGCAGAGCAAGGACATCAACCTTCAATGCACTCTCCCCTGCATTAAGGGCGACATTCCCTGTGGTAATAATTATATAAGTGGCAAGAAGGTGGCGAAAACTACATTGAATATTTACAGAGCCCTTATAGCTCGTATCATGGCAGTGTCAGCAAGTAATGGAGATTTGCCTACAACGGAGGAACAAATGGAAGGCATTAAATTGGAACTTTCATCCCTGACCGTCAAGGTTAGTGAACAAATCATCTCTAAAGTATGGTTGAACTTCGCATTGGTTTCTCGTCAAGTAGATAATTTGCGTAAGGACATTATCTGTCTACAGCTCATGGATGAGAACCTAGTCACAAAGGTGGAAACGCTTTCGGAGAAGGTGGAAGGCGTTGAAGTGACTATTGAGACGACCACTGTGAGCATCATCAAGGAAGTCTTTGGCCTTTCTGAAGTTTCCCATCGCGGTGTGTCAGAAGCTCCATAAGAGAGAGAGAGACTCAAGGAGAAACTTTAGCATCTCTGCTTCATATGGACATGGAGAAAAATGAAGTAGTTGACAACCCAGAAAATCCAGATATGGGAAGTGTCTAGTTTTTAGATCTAGTTATGCACAAATTTGAATGTTTTTCTTTTATGTAGAAATCGGTGGTGTCTTTTAGAGGATATATAAGGTTAATGATGTAAAAATTCTCAGAACGTCAAGGCAGGGTAGGTATAGAACAAAACCTGAACAATTTGGCAAATTTGATGAAGATAAACAGATTCTGGATGTAAAAAGGAGTTGGCCTATTTCTAGTTTTATCAATAGAAACCTACCTGTTTCTTTATATATATATATTATATTATATTATATATATATATATTATATATTATTATATGTGTATATATTATAATATATATTATATAATATATAGATTAACATAGAGTTTCTCGATCGAAGTGATTAGCAACATGGAAATGCAGGGTGGGGGGCCACCACCCTGTTGCCTCCTACTACATTTAAGAGGGACGGATGGCGTGGGCATCCCACCCATGTATAACACATGCGAGTTTATTCTTCATTCACTATGATGCTAAGCATCCTACAGTTATCTTGTCCTGTGAAGCGTATCATTGTTCCCTCGAATTTATGGTGTGCCTAGACTCCTTCCTTATCACTAGTGGGATTGTTTTCTTGGTTGTTTGATGGTGTCAGGCCTTTGCACGGAGGAAAGTCTACAGAGTCATGGCATGATTCTTGGCATTTTTCTGAGAAGGCGTCGCTTGCCTCTGGTGATCCACTGGCAGTGACCTGAGATTACATGCAAGCCAATTCAACTTATGGGTCGGGTAGGAACAGTTGCTTGCTGATTATGGACATGATTTAGGAACTAGGCTTACAAAGACTTCATGCCTCATAACTCTGCAAGTTTCACTGGAGTTGAAGGGGGAAGTTGTCAGTGTCACCACCTTACAATATGTGTTTGAAACCTAGCCAGCTCCGACAAAATGGGTTAGCGCTTTCAAGTTACATCTTTTTCTCTTGAACCATATTATTTGTTGTTATTACTTTGAGTTTGTGTGGTTCAAGTTTGGGTATTTCCCGTTAATTTTATGGGGATTCATTATGTCCTACTCCTTGGGGTTTTCTAGCGAGCGCGTATTTCTGCCTAGAGGGGGTCTTCTACACCTGTTGTATTGGTCATTTTATTTGTGTTGGCTCGAGTTGGCCTGTATTCCTTGTATCATTTGGCCTTTCATCTATCTCGGAATTTTTAGTCTCAATCCCCTCAATGTGGGTTTATTGGGGCTCAATAACCTCGTCTGGCTTCTTTCCTATTGGTGCAAAATGCCCCAACAATGTATGTGTAGCCGTAGGGGAGTTGGTGGTAGAGGACTAAAAGGGTGATTGCGTGCCCAAGCCTAGGCCCAAGAAGCTACTGTTATCTTCCACTTTGCTACACCTCCTAACATTCATGAACAAATCTGCTAACTTCAAACTCTCACCACTGATGACCGTTAGGCATATTGTGACTTTGAAATTATAAAGATAGCTAATTGGGTTTTTGATTCGAATAGAAAATGGCTTCCACCCATGGTATTCACCCACCCATGGTATTTATCCACCCATGGAATTTACCCATGGTATTCACCCACCCATGGTATTTATCCGCCCATGGAATTTACCTATGGTATTGTAAGTGGCATCCACCCGCGGTATGTTCCCATGGTATTGTAAGTGGCATTCACCATTGGTATTCATCCTCCCATGGTATTTAACCACTCATGGAATTTATTCATGGTATTGTAAGTGACATCCATCCATGGTCTTCATTCACTCAAGGCATTTACCCACCCATGGAATTTACCTGTGGTATTGTAACAAAAAAGCTATAAGTAACAAGTCGCATTTTGTAAAAGGATAGAGTGTCCACCACAATGTATCTTTTACAATTATTCTCTATTTTAATAAAAAAAATCTTGTCGGTTTTGTTTACTATGTGTTTTCCTTTTTTCTTCTAGCATTTTAACTTTTCAGGTCTTGGGGGCCTCCCCCAAAGATCCGAATCAGTTTTTAATCCTAGTCACCCCATGGGAAGATGGAGCCAATACCTGAACCCCATCACCCCCATTGGCAGATGAAAACTCTTCTCAATAGAGTCCTGAAAAAATAAGCATGAAGATCGTAATGACATCATTTCTTCCCTGAACAAGATCAAATGGGTGCAAAGATATCAACACTCATGTTTGGCTAGTTTGGATGCTTGTCTCAATCACCTGGAAATCCACCTTCAATGTGAGCTTAAGGCCTTTGCTCCAGTCGATACAAGTGGATAGGATCCTGACCTCATGGTATGTCTCTATGTGGTTATTTCGATTCTCTATGTAGCTCAATCTCAAATAGTTCTTGTAGTTTTCAACAACAATTTCTTTATTTCGATATGCTTACTCTTAAATTACCAGTCAACAAAACTAGTTTCCCTTGAGACAGGTTGAGACCAGTGATAGTATGAACTATGATATATGGGATGTCATATTTTTAAATTTTGAGGTAATGCAAAATTAACTTATATAAAAAAAGAATTAATATATGAGTCTCACACACACACACACATATATATATAAGATTCAACCACTTTGCTACGAAGATTCTTTACCTATAAATAGGTTTGGTTAATAACATTGCTTTCTAATATCACATGCCTAAAAAATCATAACTCATGTTCATATGACATTTTTTTAATTAATTAATTTAATTAAAATCACAGAAAACATATAACTACTTTTGAGATAAATCATAACCTTTGATTTATAATTACTAATAAGAATACTTTAGAATATTCCATGGAAGTTAAATCCCTACCATCCACCTACTAAATATTGATAGTTAAATTAAAATTTTAAAAACCATGTTCTTTTAAAATAGACATGACCGAGTAACTCAATTGTTCGCGATCGTCGTGATATAAAGTATTGTGTAAACTAAGAGATCCAAGGTTCAAATCCCCTCGGAGTAACCTGGTGTATGGAGAGGAGGACTGTCATAGCCCCCAGAGGTATAGTGGTATTGACCGGAATGGACCTTGTGTCACGAGAGTACGAGTCTGACCCAGATTCAAGATTCAAATCCCCCACGAATGACTTGGACTACTAAGAAGAGGATTGCCATAGACCCTAAAGGTAGAGTGGTAGCAACCAGAATCGGCCTCGTACTTCGTGTCATGCAAATACAAACCCGACCCAATAGTCGATTCCTCTATTACAAAAAAAAATACACTCCCTAAGAACACACTTATCCCATAAATATATAATTAAATTGTTATTTACTTACATTTATTCCCAAAATAATTAATATACAACCAACCGAACAATAATGATGTTATTAAGGCGTAAATCATATTAACAACATTAAATATACTAAGTACTTAGTACGTAATGTTTACTCATACTTAAAAGCATTGTAATAGTGAACCATATTTTTTTTTGGTTACAAAGAGTGTATATCAAAGAATTAAATAAATTAATATTGCCATTGATATAAAACTTCAAAAGTGAATACTTAATAAGATATTCAACTTCAATAACACATATTATTTGCTTAAACTAAGTCAATTTAAATTAAATTAATTTAAAATAATTAATCAAAATATTGCAAAACCCCAATTTTATTTTAAATGCTAAAATCCACACAACAACCAATTAATTTTTAGCTAGTGGTTATTATTTAAAAACATATACAAGTAAACAATATATGAAAAACAAAAATAATATGTAATTGGGCTTAGAATATGTTTTAAAATTGCTTTTGTTTGGTTAAGAGTTCATCTTCCTTGGATGTAAGGAAATTGATTAATGACCCAAGATCGAAAAGCATTTGGCAAGAATGAAAGCATGTCCCCTTACAGACCATTAGAGGGTAATTCTAGGTGGTGTGGTTTTCCTTGAATAACAATGATGAGTCTGCATGCATTCGTGGATAGTAGCCAGTGATGGTTCTCCCCATTGATAGTTTGACAACTGAGTTATGATAGGTTTTCCAACTTTATTAAAAAATATTGCGATTAAAGAAACAATCATCATAACACATTAAGGATCAAAACATTGGATCTCTTGCTTTCCTATCATATGAGAAATTTGAAGCGAACATGTCCTAAGTTGTAAGTATGTGCTAATACTTATTATGAATTGCTTTTTTGGAATATATCAAAGTTAAAGGTATTTTAGAATCTTTTAATTATTATGGTAAATTTATAATTTATTAGAATAATGTGGTTAAGATTAAGAATCAAATCTTCGAGTAAGACACAATAACACCAAGAGTATATCAAACAACTTGCAAGTCAAATATACCAATAATGTATGTCTTAGCAAGAGTCGAGATGTCCCAACCCCACTATACTTGGACCTATTCCAGGGATCGCCTACTCTTCAAACATTATCACAATATACCAAACGTGCCCCTTAGAATTAAACTTGAATAAACATAAAAACACACTATACTCCCAACCACTCAAACTACTAACCTAAAACTAAAACATTCCAAAATTACAAAACCACTTTTCTTTTCATAAAATATAACCCTTTACTTTTCCAAATATTACACCTTTATATCTTGATAACGTGGTGTTTCATGTGTGGACAAGAAAAATGTTATAATATATTATATTCTAATGGTTAAGTGTTATAATATACTATCATATATCCATCTTAACTCTGGATCTACCAAGCACAAAGAGGGATCAAATCTCTTTTCACTTTAAAAGAGATTTGCATCTCAAAAAATTTGATCCCTCTCTACACTTGGTAAAGTTGGAGTTAAAATGGATCTACCCTAAAAAATTACACATCTTACAAGTAAAAAACAATGTTCATTGTATTGATATTTATTATTAATATTAATAATAAAAAATCAATATAGATTAATTTCAATTCATGTAATTAATTAATTATAAAAAAATGAGTAAATAAACATGGAAAAATGTCAAATCGGAGGCTTCTGTGATTCATGATATAATGCTAAGATTTTCTGGAGAAAATCACATAGAGAACACTTGTCGACGCGTTTTGAACCTCAATCTAGGTTCATCATGAGGACCAGGATGAGGAGCAAGAGCAATAGAGCACTAATATATATCTGAGGGATATAATGGTAATTTTCCCATGGACAAAAGAAAAACTAATAAGAAGGAATGTTAGGCTATAAAAAGGTAATTTATTTTTTAGTTATTTTATTTTATTTTATTTTTTATTTTAATTATTCCTAAAAAAATTATGACTATAACAATTCATATTATTTTATAATTTATTCAAAAACATTTATATGCCTCTAACCATCTTTATTTATTTTATTATATGACCCTCCCAATTTTTAATATTTGTATCATATATCTATTAATATTTCTATTAATTTTAATAATGATTGAAAAAATAATATTTTATCTAATAAGGAAACTTATATAATAAAAATATTATTAATAAAAGCTAATAAAATAAAAATATACTATTAATAATAATCCTATAATAATAATAATAAGACTATCATCCGTTATGGATATCATGGTTGAATCAGGAACATGATATTTTTAATCGATCATTGTTATACAATTAATATAATTTTAAAAAACTAATAAATATAATAATAAAATAAAAATGAAATCAATACAATTAAAGAGAAAAGGTCCTAGAACATAATACCCACCAACCATGAAAGAATAAGGAAACCAAGGGGGTTAAGAACACAGAGAAGGGACCCACGAGCTGCTTAACTTCCACCCATCGTCCCTATAAGAGTGTTACTCCTCTTTTCAATTTTAATGACTTCTCTTAATTTTCGGTGATGGAAATGATCAACCTTCGTGAGGACCTTAGAATCCTCTAAGCATAGTTTCTTTCTTATTTTAGTGTGTTTTGTTAGAGCAGAGGAGTGGGTCCTACAGTGTCTAAGGTCCATTGTGTGCTCCTAAATCCTTTGAGAAATGGAACGACCCGTCTCTCCAATGTAGGGGGTTTCGCAAGAACAAGGAATTAAAAAACACCCCTCGTGCATTTGGGATCAATAGGGTCCTTGATACACCTTAAAGAGCTACGAATGGTTTTCAACGGTCTAAAGGTGGAGCTAATCTTTTGTTTCCTCAAAATCCTAGTAATTTTGTTAGTCATCCCTTGGATAATGGGAAGTTGGACACTAGAGGCCACCTCAACTTCTTTCTTAGTTCTAGGTCCCCAACTAGCTTTTAAAAAGGTTCGGAAACCTTTGAACTTATTATAACCATTCTTCTTGAAGATATTTAAGAGAGGGGTTTTCTCATCCATCATATAATCTTCATTAGAAACCCTTAAAGCCATAGTAGCTAGAGTGTGGAGAACCCCTAGTTTCTGGGCTAGAAAATGATGAGATTTAGCATGAAGATATTGCTCACTATGGGTTTTCTTACGAAAAACCTGGTGGGAGAAAGAACCATCATCTTTCTTTGAGATAAGAACATCAAGGAAGGGTAAGCTTCCATTAACCTCACATTCCATGGTACATTTAATGGAATCAAATTGATTATTAAGATGCTCGAAAAAGGAAGCCAATTTTTCCTAACCATGGGGCCATAAGTTGAAGGTATCATCAACAAATCTTTTCCAAATTTTTGGTTTAAATCGAGCAGAAGCTAAAGCCCTTGATTCGAAATATTACACAAAAAGGTTTGCAACCACTCAAGAGAGGGGAGAACCCATCGCTACTCTGCATGTTTTCTCATAGAATTCGCCTTCAAAACTAAAGAAGGCCGAGGTAAGGCAAATATCTACAAGTTTAGCAGTATCAGGATCTGTTATGAGATTGATAACATCAACCTCCTCCTTAATAGAGATCTTAGTGTAAAGAGAAACAAAATCAAAACTAACCATAAAATATTCATGCTCAAACCTTACATTCTTCAACTCATTTACAAAAGAGAAAGAATCCTTAACAAAAGAACTAGACTTATCTACTAAAGGCATAAGCTTCTGAGCTAAATACTTAACAAGTAGATACAATTACAAGTGAAAATTGATGTGTCCACTATACACGTCAGTGAAAAAAATGTATATGTCGGGTCAATGCAACTAACAAAAGGGAAGAACTTTAGGTCAATACAATAGATAGTGACGATCAACTTCTTTGAAAATATAAGCATAATTCGATACAACGTGCTATGAATATTTTTGAAAATTTATAACCCCTTTCATTTGTTTATTTAATGATTAATTGATATGTTATGCTAGTGTCAAATCGTTGTCACAAACTTTTTATATATTTGTTTTAATTAATAAATTGGATAGTTTTAAATTTTTAACCAATGTTGATTTTTAAATTATTTTTAAAGGAGTTGTCTTTAGTGCGACTTTTTGGAGTTTCGGGTGTCGAAATCCGATGGAAAATTTTAAGGTGAAATCTTGATTTGTGTTATTTAAACTGGTTTTTTGACTGTATATATGGATTCATCACCTTGAAAAACCCCTAGGGCACATCGATTGTGCAGGGGTTACCCATCAAGCGTATGATTTCAATAAATTGCTGCCAGATTTTAGAAAAATTAGACCGGAAAAGCTTCCAAAAAGTCTCATCAAACACAACTCGATTTTTAAATGTTATATATATATAATCAATCATTTATTCGTATATCATCATAAATGCATTTTAATTTCGGATCTACTAAAAGTTGAGAGGGATCAAATCTTTTGACATGCAAACTTTTTTAGAGTGAAAAGAGATTTGATTTCTCCCGGGGCTTGGCAGATACATAGTTAAGATGGATCTAGGGTGGTCTTTTCCTCTTTGAGGAGCCTTTCCCCCTTTAAATAAGTAATATCTCACACGAATACTATGATAGGTTATAGGTCAATACGTTAATTTTATTTTAACATTTGAATTTTTTTTAGATAACAAGAAAGTACATTACAATGTTTATTCCATATTGATCTAAAGAGCACATCTTGGCATAATTAAATTGTAATGAGTCATATATTATATAAAATAGTTTAACAAGTAATATGTAATATATATAACCCAGATGCGGGTGAATGGAATGCAATTTAATGAGTTTAATTAAGTTTGCAGGGAGGTGGTCCTGTCAAATGCCGTATTCCACTGTTATCCGAGCTCCCATCAGGCTTTCGTCGGCTCCCACCTGGCTTGGTTCGGCTCACGTAAGGCGAAATCGATCCCACCGGAATTTGGCATTAAAGACTCGTTGTGTTCAAAGTAAGGCAATTGCTGGTTCCATCATGGTGCTTTCAGCTATCCCTCTCTATATTTATTCCTCGCCTTCTCGACTCTGCTTATCCCCTGACACTCTTCTTTGCAGAAAAACGGTTTATGCTTTCAATGAGTTGCTCTCGGTTCATGCTGTTGTGATTATGCACCCAATTTGCCAGTCTTAAGCTCGTTTATCGTTTTTCTCTAGAATCCTCCTGGTTCTGTCTCACTTCCATTCCAAAGCTTCCTATGTTTATTCGTCCTCCCTCTGCGGCCTCATCATGGTTCGGCATAGAATGCATAGTCGTTACGGTGGAAACCGAGGCGGGCGGGGGCGCTCTCTAAGGGCTTAATCTGTCGATCAAATCGCCGCTCCTTCTGCTCTGCCCAGTTCTCAGTCCAATTTGCCTCCTCACAACCATTCCTGCAGGCCTTTCTCGCACAACGCGTCTCAATCCACCCACTTCAGGTTTCAAAGCAACCTTAATACGCTCGTTATCTCGACCAATATCACGGTAATTTTTGCTGAAGAAGAGGCTCCGCCTCTGGTTCCAGATCGCCCTCAAGCTGAGCTCTCTCAAGATAGTCTTGGCAAAGGGGATAGCCAAGATGATGCGCAGAATTTGCCAGCTGAAGGTCTGAAGGACAAGTGCGGCAAGCAGCATGGCAAGGTGTGTAGGCCTGCTGATTTTTAGTCGTCTGGTGGCAGCTCGCATGGAACTTATGTCTCGTTAGCCACAACTGGATGTTCCAGTGATACTCGTCCCTCGTCGCCTCCTCCTGGCGGCAATGGTGCGAGTGACGTTGCCAGAGATGGTGGGCCTTGGTATGGCAATGCCTGCCCAGTGGTTGAGGAACCTCTGAACATGGGAATGGATGGATAACGCCTCCTGGCTTTTTCGTATGTCCTTGGTTTTTGCTTTTGGTTCTTGTTGGTCTCGCTCTGGCGACTTTTGGGATGGCGGTTGAGATTTCCTCTTGGTAGACTGGAATGTGGTTCTTTTTGTTGGTAAAGTGGCAGTTTGTTAGTTCTCTGTCTTTTATGCTCCTCATCTTGACAGCTTCAGACTTCTATGATCCAATGGTGGTTTTGGCTTCCAATGTGCGTTTTCTTGCTTCTATTTCTAGTCCTCCCAATCATGGGACGGTTTGCTGTGTTGTATGCTCTCAGATGCCTATGCCTAAAGCTACAACTTGTAATACAATTTTTTTTTCCTTTAATAGAATTAGCCTTTATTGAGAAAAAAAAATATGTGTCATATATATATATATATATATATATATATAACAAGGATGCGAGAAGTAGGAGTGGTTGAGATGGTTTTGGGAGATGCGATGGAACTAGGGTTTTAGAACTGTGGGAACTGACTGCAAGCGGGAGGCCTGTAGAGCTAAGACGTTGATAGGGAGGTGGTACGAGAAGCGACCAGATGGCGTCGGCAAAACGAGGTCGTTAGGCATGGGAGGACAGAGGCGGACAGGTGGAAGGCAACAAGTGTGAATGGTATTCAGTGTAGGAATCACCATAAGCCCATGAACTAAGGCAGAGAATGGCATTCGGCAGAACGAAGTTCAAGGTTAATCAGAGATGTGCTGTCGTTCACTACCCACAGCACGCGCCTAAAGTTGGAGCAGAGAGGGTCGTTTTCCTCGCTAAGAAGTTAACAAGGAATAGGAAGGCAGAAGATGGTCAAATAGAACGATGTTATTGATATGGACCCCAAACCTTGGGGACATACTGTCGGTCTGGGGTCTGGAGGTAACTGACCAAAATATAGAGAGGTATATTCATCCAGCTGGACATTCATGGAGGAAGAAAGGAGGTTCGGAATCGGGTTGGAAGCAGAGCAAAACCCTAGGACTCCTGGAGGAAAGTCTAGTGTTGTCGTGCCTGGAAAGCTGGGAAGGGTAGCAACTACAAGAAAGGTCGTCTTTGTCGGAGCACGGAGCAGCAGATAGCGAAGGTTTTCAAGTAAGTCATGACCCCTCTCATCCTCTAAGTCATTTTTACTCAGGCAAGTTAGAGGATATTGTAATTAGTTGTGGGTTTAAAAGCCAAGAAGGTTGGAGCACCTTCTAGACGGTGGGGTTAGGGCCTAGAAAAGAGGAAATCGGGCTGAGACTATTACATACCCATGCAGACAAAAGCCCTCACGCAAATGGACGTAATAAGGCCATCCGACAAAACCCATTTACAGGGGCGGGGATTGCTGGCTTGCTAGAGATAGCAGAGGGCTAACTATAGGGCTGGAAGGTAGTTGGAGAAAGTCTGAAGGAGGACGGGAAGAGAGGAGGAACTAAGTTGATAGAGGTCGGGAAAGGAATTGCAAATGAAAGGGAAGGGCAGTTGGTTGACAAGATAATGATTACAGGAGTGGAAGAGTCAAACCAAGAAGGCACAGGGATTTTCGAAGGACTCAGCATATTCAAGAAAGAGGGGCAAGGTGGAACACTCCCGGAAGTAATAGTCAATGTGGAAGCAAACACACAGAACATGGAGGAAGGGTTCCGCTAGCAGCGGGCGGGGGAGAAGAGGAAAAAACATAAAATAATTAAGAAAAGTGAAATTGTAGCAAATTTGGTCCTGGGAATGATGTCCAAATAGACGAGGCCATGGAGGTTGCAGAACTAACCCTAATAGGAAGGGCTAGAGGTAAGAAATACTCTGTAAACTATATTCAAAATGGACCTCAAAAAATTGGCAGGAAGCATCGAACACAGCTTTTGTGATCACAACACTAGTGAAAGGATGGTTCATGGTCAAGTTTGGGAAGAGAGAATCAGTGGAATGGGTCATGGCGAGGAATTGGTGTTTCGAGAGGCACCCGATCTTTTTTAAGAAATGGAACCCCATGTTTGATGCACAAGGGAAAGGGTGGACGAGTTACCTGTATGGGTATGCATGCCTGGACTACCACCGTTTCTCTGGGTCGAATCAGTATTCAATGCGATCAACAACCACCTAGGCAAATTCATGGAAGCATATATGACTTTTCTACAAATAAGAGATCAGGGGATGACCCGAATATTGGTATGCTTAAACCCTTGTACAAGCTTTGCAGAGGAAATTAATCTACAATACAAGGAATTCACGTATGCCCAAATCTTAGATTATGAACACCTACCGTTTAGATGTCACAGGTGTCACAAATATGGACGTATGGCAAAAGAATGCTCGTTGGGGTTCAGGCGAAGAAGAAAGCAGAGGAAGGCAGAGGGAGGGAAAACAACAGAGGAGGAGACCAAGGAAGGAAAGTCGAATAAGGGCTTGGAGGACAATCAGATGGATATAGATAAGCCTCAGGTGGATTCTATGGATAATATGGAAGTGCAAGAAGAAGTTCATCTAACAATTCAGCCAATTTAGCAGCAGAAGGAGACAAGGTCGAAACCAGAACTAGTAGCAGTGGAGGTCGGGAGTCATACTCATCCAAAATAGGGTACGGTTCTGATTTCTACCCCTCCTCATTTTACTCCTGCCTTAGAATATTGTAATTCTCGTTTCAAACATAGCAAATGAACAACTAGAGAGTATTATTACATCAATCCCTAATCTAGATCTGAACCAAAAGACTGGGAAGGGTGAGGAAGGCTCGAACCTTGTAGACACCCTTGTTGTAAAACCCTCTTACAACCTCAGACCTCGAGAGAAAAAGCCTCCTCCTTGGGAGGTGGTGGGTGGAATAGAAATGCAAAATCCACAAGAAGGGGACCGGAAGGCTAGAGAGAGGAAATCAAACTTATCTAGGGCTCAGTTGAGAGCCAAACTGGACATAGTGGATGGAAATCAAATGTCCATCTCCGGGGTGCTTAAAGCAACGAAAACCCCTCCTAAGGTAATCCAATGATTATTCTATCCCTGAATTGTAGAGGTTTAGCCAGTAATCCAAAAAAAATGGCTCTAAAGGAGGTAATTCACAATTACAATCCGAACATTGTTCTATAAAGAAACGTTGGGTGTAAGACCTAAAGTTTTAAAAACTTTGTCTAAATTAATGCCTGGATGGTACATCTAGGCATTGGATGCCAAAGATTGTTCGGGGGGGCTGGCATTGGGAGTAAAAGAAGGGAAATTAAGAGTTTTGAACACTTCGGAGCTGGATAGTGATTAGAATAGAAGTTTACTCCTCGAAGCTTTGCACTAACTTGTTGATTCTCAGTATTTATGGGCCCTGTCAAGACAGATTCCAATTTTGGAATAATTACTGCTCAAAGTCTTTTATGGAAAACCTGAATCTAGTGATTGGGGGCGACTTAAACTTCTCCCTGGGCACTGTTGAAACCTAGGGCTCCTCTGCTCGAGCAGACCTACTCTCAGACTTTTTCTCAAAATTTATTAAAGAAAATAAGATGCTAGACATTAATTTTCTGAAACCAAGACCAACCTAGAGAAATAGGAGAACATGGGAAGATCGGGTGGCCAAAAGACTATATCATTTTCTCACGAGAGAGGAGGTAGCGGCAACGATCCCAGTGTTCCATTAGTGGGTAGGGGAGGTAGGTGATTCTGATCATCTACCCGTCTTGTTAGAACTAAATAGGCCCCCCAAAAGCCGACAACTCCCTTCAAATTCAATCCAGCTTGGCTAATGGAGGATTCATATAACACCCTATTTAAGGAACTTGGAGACCTGTGAGGTATAGCGAGAATGGGGACAAAGATTACCACTTTATGGAGAACCTAAAACGCCTTAAGAAGGCCACGATGGAATGGGCCAAAGTCAAGAAAATGAGAGAAGATGAAATCCTTATCCGAATAGGGATGGAGCTTGATGAGCTCGAATGCCCAAAAGCTTATGGATTCGAGACACCAGAAAAATGGGATAGGATCAAGATGTTCGAAACCCAAAGGAGAAAAATCCTTTTAGCAAGAGAAGAACAGTGGCACTTGAAAAGTAGGGCCATCTGGTTAAGGGCAAGGGATGAAAACAGTAAATTCTTCCAAAATTATGCAAAAGGAAGGAAAAATTCAAACACCATTTGGTCTCTAAAATCAGAGGAGGGAAGGTAGGCAGAATCATTTGAGGATTTATCATCAATGGGAATAAGACATTTCAAAAACCTCTTTACAGCACCTATGGAAGTGTCGCTAGTTGAAGTTATCCGAACAGCTCAAGCTTTCCCTCGCTACGTGGATGAGGAGGATTCTGCTGAGCTCATGGGGGAAGTCACAAGAGGGGAGGTCGAACAAATCATAAAATCAATGTCGAAGGACAAGAGTCCAGGACCGGATGGTTGGATAGTGGAGCTGTTTCAACACTTCTTTGAGACTATAAGTAGTGAATTAACTAAAGTGGTTGAAGAGTCTAGAAGAAAAGGAGCAATTTATGCCCCTTTTAATGCCACTTTTATCGCCCTTATTCCCAAAAAGGAAGACCCAACATCTTTCAAGGATTTTAGATTTATCTCATTATGCAACTGTATCTACAAAATTATAGCAAAGGTGATTGTTGTCAGATTGAAGCCTCTACTATCCAGGCATATTTCAAAAGAACAATTTGGATTCTTGGATGGGAGACAAATTCATGAGGCGATAGGAGTGGCTTAGGAAACTATTCATAGCATAAAATTAAAAGAAAAGCAAAGGAGCAGTAGTGAAAATTGACCTATCTAAAGCTTATGACAGAATCAGTTGGATGTACCTTCGTATGCTTTTGACCCACATGGGGTTTCAAGTGAACTTCATAAATTGGGTCTTGGGGTGTTTGATCAATGTGATTTTTACGCTGCTAATCAACGAAGCGTCATCCCCCTTCTTCCAAGGCCAAAGAGGGTTGAGACAGGGATTCCCCTTATCTCCCCTCCTTTTCCTCCTGGCAGCAGAAGGTCTTAGTCAGTTGCTATTAGAAACCAGAAGAAGAGGAGATATTCAAGGAGTTGAAGTGGTAGTCAACTTATACATAACTCATTTACTGTTTGTGGACGACATACTTCTCTTCAACAATGGAAGAAGGAGCGAAACAAAAGAGTTAAAAAGGCTACTAAAACTCTTTCTCAAGGTGACGGGCATGCTAGTTAATAAGGAGAAATCCCATCTACTTCTAGAAGGATTCACTAGAAAGGAAGCATTGAATATAGCAGAAGACCTACCCTTCAAAGATCAGAAGTTAGAGGATAGTTTCAAGTACTTCGGATTCTTCCTAAATCCACACTCATACACAAAACAAGATTGGTTCTGGCTGGTAGCAAAAATAGAATCTAGGATCAACCATTGGAGTTTCAATTGGTTGTCCAGAGCAGGAAGATTGACACTCATTAAATTAGTCCTATTGTCCATACCAGTATACTGGGTGGCATTAACATGGGTTCCTAAAGGAATTCTGGAAAGAATCAGACGAGTATGCAGTTGGTTCCTCTGGGCAGGTTCGAAGGAGGAATCGGTGTTGCCTTGGGTGGCATGGGATAAGGTGGTAAGACCAAAGGAGTGGGTAGGATGGGGAATAAAAGAGTTATCTGTATTTGGACCATCTCTAGCAACCAAGCTAGTATGGAGGTTAATAAAGATGGAGAACCTGTGGACAATAGTAGTCAAATGGAAGTACATCGATCCCATTCCTCTGGACGATTGGATCAGGAAGCCAAATAAGAAGAAAGGGAATGCTTAAGTGGTGTGGAAAGCCACCATAGACGCCTTCAATATCATAAAACCAGGCCTTTCCTGGCAAGTAGGAAATGGAGAACAAGTCAGGATAGGGAAGGATCCATGGGTGGGGTGCAATGAAGGATTTGCAATATCCCTAGGTCTTATAAACCAATTAGGCTCTAGAGGCATTCAACACATAACCCAGATTGGAAAGAACGATCACTCCACGATATGGGGACAAGCCTGGTTGACCGGGATTAACCTAAATCTCAATCAACAATGGAGGGAGGAGTGGCACAACTTCACCAAGGAACTGACTAGGTCTAATGTTAGGATAAGAGACAAACGAGATCAACTCGTATGGGCACATGCCCCCAGGGGCTCTTGTTCTCCAAAACAAGGCTATAATTTTCTCATATCAAGAAAGGGATGGGGGAATCAAGAATGGTGGGTTAGCCTCATCTAGAAGCTCAAATGCCCAGCGAAAGCTCGAATGTTCTTCTGGTGCATACTAAAAAATAAAGTGCCAACTTGGGACATATTACAGAGGAGATACAAGTCGGGCCCAGGGAGGTGTGCTTTATGTAAAAATGATGTAGAAATGATTCACCATCTCTTCCTAAAATGCCCGTTCACAAAGGAGGTATGGATGGAATCAGGGACTGATTCAGATTAGGATGACTTGGGAAGGGGATTCACTCGCTGAAGTATGGAATAAATTGTGGAAAGACCATCCTAAAGGAAATTTGAGGAATTTGCCCCTAATCATAGCATGGGGAGTCTGGTTGGCTCACAACAACATTGTTTTTAAAGACCAGAACCCCTTGGTTGGGCACATTGTTGTAGGATGTATTGCAATTTACGTAAGTATACCTGAGCCAATTCAGGAAGCAAACCCAAGACCTATAAGAGAGGAACAAATAAGGGATGGAATTCCGTGGGCTTATTTTGACGGGGCATCTGATCAAAATAACAAATGTGGGGTAGGACTGGTGATCCACTTAAATGCACATAGAAGCTTGAAAGCCTCGATTGGATTGGGGAATGGAACCAATAATTATGCAGAACGTTTTGCATTAAAACTACTCCTTTGTTGGCTTACCCACCTGGGCATACATTTGGTTCAGATCTTCGAGGATTCGATGAATATCATTAAATGGTTCAACGACGTGAGCAGATGCCAGAACTACATTTTATCTCTATTATTAGAAGAAACAAATATTTAAAATCTTTTTTAATGATTTTTCTCTATGTCATATATACAGGGAACGTAATAGCACAGTAGACCCACTTTCTAAAGCGGGTCGACAATAAGATATGGACAGTTGGATGATAGAGGAAGCAAACCAAGATGAGATCCATTTGTTGGATCAACCACTATTTTGACAAGCTTGCCACACAGACTTGGTTTCGGCATATGATACTTTTTCTGTCAGTTATTTTGTTTCTTGTTATCAGCAATCTAGATTAAAAGCAGCAAACACTATTTTTTCTTCTGTGAAAGTGTTACTAGTAAACGTCAACATCGACTTGGTTTAAACTGTTAACTGAACTCATTCCTGTTTGGGTTGTTTTCCTCAATGAGGAGGTGCGGGAATGGCTCAGGACATATCTTTTGGTGTTATTTTTATCAGTTATCAGTTTTTTCTTATGCTCTTATTGGAGTACAGTTACTGGAAGCTGATCAATATCCTATTTGGGTTGTTTTCCATAATGAGGAGGCCCAGGATAAAATTTTCAGCAATCTTGATTTAGCAAAAATGAGATGGTAGAGTTAGAAGATACTCAAACTTACCATTTCAGAACAACTCTATGATTTGAACAAAGTCATACAGTTAACTGAATGCTTAAATGCATATACTATGTAGCTTTTTATTATCTTAATAAAAAGTTCGATTTTTTCTCCAAAAAATAAAAATAAAAATAAATAAATAAATAAATAATATATATGTTTGTGTGTGTGTGTGTAACTTTTTAAAGTTGATTCGAAAATTTAAAACATATATATCATAAAAGCAAGTGCAATAGCTACAACATAGCACAGTCCCTACCTCTACTGCTAATTAATTGATTAAAGGTTGTGCGGAGTGCAGAGAAACTCTTCACAATGAAATACCTCTACATAATGAAATTCGTCTACACAAAACTTTTCGCATAATGAAAGATGTATGCACAAAGCTCTCTGCACATTGAAAAGTCTCTGCACAAAGCTCTTTGCACAGTGAAAGATCTTTGCACAATGAAGGATCTCCGCACAAAACTCTCTACACAGTGGAAAGCTCCCCAATACCTTATGACAATGTCAGCATATTGCATGATCATGTGGGCTAATCATAATTGGAAAACCAATATGGATGTGGAGAAACTCATAAATTAAAAAGAGAAAGGAGCATTGTCTCCATCTAGGTATTGTCTAGCAGAGAGCTGCCTATACCATTAATTAAAGGATGTGCTGACTGCAGAGAAAACTCCACGCAATGAAATTTATCCACACAATGAAATCTCTCCACACAAAGCTCTCCACACAATGAAAGCTCTCCACACAAAACTATTTGCACAATGGAAAATTATTTGATACCTTATGACAATGTCAAGAGATTCCATGTTCATGTGGGCTAATCAGAATCAGAACACCAACAGGGATGTGGAGAAAGTGAGAAATTTAAAAGAGGGAGCACTATCTGCATTTGGGTATTGTCTAGTGGAGAGCCTATTGTTGATATCAACGCTTTGCTTCCACTTGATGTTCGAGGGTATAGTGACTGGTGTTCTAGAAAGCAAGGGTGACATGTGGAGAGCCATGTGGATGGTGTGCCTGCACAAGGTTTTTGTTGCGATTTTTATGCTTTTGCATTTGGGATATAAATCTCAAATGGGGTTGTTATTGGTATCGTCATAGATACCACCACGAAGAGGCTTGTTGCAAACTGGATATATGCCATCTCCATGGGTCTTGCGATCTCCATATTCATACTTATTATGTCACAACGTTCCGTACTTCGGCATGCATTCTCTTGTTGTATAGTTCTCCCGCACACCCTCCTTCTGCACAATACTAATTTCTAAATGATTGAAGCTAATGAAACTGCATCTCAATTCAAAAAAGGTTAGTGAATCTCTCAAAGTGAAGATTGTTGAGAAAAAGACCTATGGTATTCTCACTACACATTTGTATAAGGCTATTCACATTATCAAATGCATTAAATGCTACAACATTAGATGAAATTTATTTTTTAATTTGTGATTTGTGTGGTAGAACGTGTGCATGATAACAAAGACAAGTATGTCATGATATTTTGCACTTCCGTATGCATTCTCTCTCCGCGTAGTTCTCCCACATGCCTTAGTTAAACAAGCTTTCATTATGCGAAGTGTGGAGGTTTCCCTATAGACATATTACTCTAGCTCTTACATAGCACATCAATCCTACACAATGAAAACCATCTTCCTCCACATGATGAGATCTTGATCTGTATCTTCGTATTATGAATTATTATGTTGCAAAGTTTCGTACTTATGCACGTATTATCCCTCCGCACAGTTCTCTTGCACACCTTCCTTTCGCATAATACTATTTTTTAAACTATTGAAGCTAGCAAAATTGCATCTCAGTTCAAAACACATTAGCGCATCTCTCAAAGTGAACATGCATATATTCTATCTCCACACAGTTCTCATGCATACCTTAGTTAAACAGGCTTTCATTGTGTGAAGTGTGGAGGTGTCCTTATAGACATAGTACTCTAACTCTTACATAGCACATCAATCCTGCACAATGAAAGCCATCTTTCTCCACATTGAAAGCTTGATCAGTATCTTCATATTCTGAATTGTTCTGCTGCAATGTTTTGTACTTTTGTGTTCATTCTCTCTCTACACAGTTCTCCCAAACAACTTCCTTCCGCACAATACTCCAGTATTCTCACTCCACATTTGTATAAATTTCTTCACATAATCAAATGCACTAAACATTAGATATTGTACTTCTGTACAATGTGTTATTAAGGTTGTTTCTCTTTATTAATCGAAGTATAAGTGCGAAAGCAAGGATTACAAATAAACATTAGTGTTTATAACATATTATATTACGTAATCCTTCTAATGATAATAGGTAACGTATAAACTGTTGAAACCATTTAGTACTAGAGCATGCAAAAGATCAAAAGTGTGCAGTGGAGCCTTATATGGAATAACTGTGACGAAACAGAAATGTTTGTGAAGATGTAGAAACTTGGAGTGACAGATATTGATTATGTTGCAAACGAGTTGGAACTTAGCACTGAAGAATTAATTAATGCTTACCAATACTTTTAATATCTATTCAACAAATAGTCCCTGGGGGTAGCTTAATTGGTGATTGAAGTAATGTGAGATCCATGAAAACGAAGAGATCTAAGGATTAAATCTAGGGAAAATTTGAAGGATTGGAGTTTAACTTAAAGTTTAAACACCTTGCCGAATCTTATAGTCCCTAATATGCAAAATGTAAAATGTTTGATTATAGTTTTTATAAATATATTTAGATTTATTATTATTTTTATTATTTATTCCATATAAAATTTTGGTGATATTTAAAGTAAATTAATTTGTTTTTCTAAAAATTTGGGTGAATCACTTTAAGAAAAAATGGAAATTGGTGAATCTTTTTTTTGGAAAAAACATGGAAAATTAGCACACCTACGAATAATTAGCCCCTAAAATTTTCCATGATCAAATCCCCTCAGTTGTGACCTGAATTATGGAGAGGAGGACAGGCCATAGACCCCTGGAGGTTTTACTAGTAGCTACATGTAGGCAGGTGGATGGGTTCCTCCGGGATATATTTATATATATATATATATATATATATATATATATATATATTCAACAAATCAACACACAATCACATTATCGCTCAAGTGCTTAATAACATTTACTCGGATGCATTGTGTAATGATTATTGGCTGCAAACATATCAATAAAATCGTATTTATCAATATTCTAAAATACTATTTTTAACATCTATATGGTAAATCGACGCACAATCACCACATCGTTCGAGTGCTTAATAGCATTTACCATTTGTAAATAACTCAAGAATTTGTACAGGTTTCCGCAACCAGTATGCATCATAGCGAATTGAAATGATGTGTGAATCCCTTTCTTACACTTCTATTTGCATATTTCTTTTGCACAATGGAAGCTTCCTTCACATCTTCGCATCCTACACATGTATAATGATTATTTGTTATAAATATATCAAGAATAACATATTTATCAATATTATAAAATAGTATTTTCACCATTTATTCGGTGAATCGACACGTAATCAACAAACTTGTTTGCTTCGCACACTTCTTGCACACATTGCCTTGTTTGTCGGCAACATTTCATTAATTATCAGATATAAAAAAATAATCAATACGTAATCAAGGCATCGTAAAAACTAGCTAATTGAGACGTAATTCTATGATTAACAAATATATTTTTAGATATAATAAAATAGTCTTTTTGCCATTTATTCGATGAATCCACATAATCAGCAGACTCGTTTGCCTCGCACACTAGTTGTGCACATTACCTTGTTTGTCGGCAACATTTTGGTGATTATTAGATATAAAAGAATAATCGACATGTAATGAGGACATTGTAAAAACCTAATTAAGACTCAATTCTATGATTAACCTATATAATTTCATATATTAATGGCATGTACTATTAGGATCATAAGCAATTGTAGTAGAGTAATAGCTTATGCGAATTCAAGTCCATTGAATTTTGCTAATGGTTTTTGTTTCTTGATTCTTGTTTATTTGTGCTACAAAATCATTGTGGTTTTACGTTGTTAAGAATAAGAAGAAATTGTAACGGATATGTCTAGTCAGGTTATTTACATATGAAATGTGCTTTGTGAAACAATGTAACCATGCGTAGATCTCTATTTTCTATATCGGTTACTGTTAGGGTCCAACCTTAACCCCTTTATTTATGTAATAAGCCCAATGGGTCGAGTCAGAGTCATAGTTAGTTAGAGAGTCAATAAAGGTTGTATTAATAATTGTAAGTGGTTGATCCACATTAGAGAAAAGGGACCACAATTAGTTGTAAACGGGCCATAGTTAATAAATAAAGTGGTTAACCTGTGTTATGCAAGGGACCACTAGTAGTTAGGGTTTTGGATGTCATTTGTCTATAAATAGTCTTAGTTAGTAAAGGAAATATCATCTAGTCTTATTGCAATTTAGCTCTGCTCTATTGTAGGTTGCCCCCTCGAAGAGGCAAGTGAAAATTGAATTTGGTTATGAATAATAAAATACTTTGCAGTTTTTCTCATTTCATGTGATAACTCTGTGTTTTTGGCTATATTTCTTCGTATTTCTAGTATTTTGGATTTCTCGTAGGTTAAGAGCATAACAAGTGGTATAGAGCACTTTCCAGGGCTAGTTGTACCTCCAATTTTTGCAGATTTTTTTTAGGCTAGAGACATGTTCTAGTGTCTTCAAACCACGAGATCTATTGTTGAGTGCATAAACCTACGGATTTGGGGAGACATGCATGTGGGAATTACAAGAGGTGGTTACACTTGTTGCACTCCCTTGTAACCCCTATGGTTACCCCTTCGAGTTGTTGAAAAGTGTGCAACAAGAAATGCTTGTTGAGAATGCAACAAGATGATGGAGCTTAGTGAAAAGAGTCGCCTTCACTAAGTGGGCCCGCAGGCTATTTTTGGCGCAAGTCTATTTTTAGACTATGTCTATTTTAAGACATATGGATCATGTCTATGGATTGCAGGTTGTTGTTTATGGATGATTGATCAAGTTGGTAAAAATAGATGGACTTCTATTTTTAGACATATGGGCGGAGTCTATTTTTAGACTGCCAGGCTAAAAATAGAAAAGTCAAATATTATTAACTCACAATAATATTTGGACTATAAACTTAATCTTATTCTCTTGGAGCACTTCAGTTCGAGCTACGGATGTGGCACATGCAATTGCATGAAGGAAATACGTGGTTCTTATGGGTTGGTTGAATATTTTGCATGCATGACTTCAGTTAGAACTCAAGTGAGTTGAGTTTAGTGGACTGGAGGTGCAGTTGATGGAGTTGTGTTCAGTTTAGCTTTGTTAAACTGGTTGTATTTAGTCTAACTGGCGAATAGACTAGAGATGAGTTGGGTGAATTAGTTAATTAATTAATTCACAAGTTATTAACTCATAATACAACTAATGAATACATCAGTTAACTCAGTTTCATGTCAGTGCATGTTCAGTTCAGCAGGGACAGGTGTTAGAGAATCAGATTGCTATCAGTTGTGACTATAGTTGTGCACCAGATCTTGCACAAATCAGGGGATTGAGTATGCCAATGAATTTTCCCACATTGTAGCTTGTGAATACGTGATTTAGCCAAGGAAAGACGTGGCTGCCTTGGTATTATCATCATTCTCTTGCAGGTATTGAGCAGAGGAGGCAGGCAAGCAGCGGAAGAGATTTGAGCCAGAGATTGATTCAGATCTGAGCTGTATTGTGTGTAACAGGTGGAGCTGGTACTGGATTGCTTGTGATAAGCATTGTAATTTGTAATGTT
>APFE030616643.1:128289-140145 GCA_000404065.3 Pinus taeda | reverse complement strand
TTTAAATCTCACTTTTTATTTTTTAATTCACCCCATTTTAATAAGGACCCACTTAGTCATTTATTTCCAAAGTCACTTTTCCTTTCTAATTTTACATTGACTTTATTAAAGTCACTTTAAAATTAGACTTTAGTAACTTTATCACTTAAAGTCACTTTTAAATTAGATTTTACTTTATAAAAAATATAAAGTCACTTTAGGAGAAATTAAATTCTTTTAGACACTTTTCCCTAGGCCAAAGATCAAAGCCTAAGGGAACCACCTGTCCTCCGGTACCAAATTTCAACAAAGGGTAGCTAATAAAAGGGAAGCCCACACTTGAACAGAAACATGGAACATGAGGTGCCCCGACCTTGATTTTTCCACCCTCCTTTAATACCTTTTGCCTTTTTGTGATTTTCTTTGATTAACTGCTCGGGGCTCAAGGGATTAGAGCATGATGTATAAGACATAGCAGTGAATTCCCCCTTTCAAGGTGGGGCGGTTCATTGCCCACCAGGGGTTGGGACAATCATGGGTTCCGATATAATGAGAAAGGCTCATACAACCTGTAGGGATCAGGCCGATGGCCATGATAATGGGGTACAACTCATGTATTGGCTTTTGCCCACGTGCTAAATGATTTCGTCCCTACCATCTTTTGCATTTTGTGGTACTTTTCCCGTTGAATGTCGCCATATATGCTTTTAACTTTCTTTTCAGCTGCATCAACCTCCGGGCTTCATTCCAGGCCATTACCCAAGGTGTGGGCAAGAAGAAGGGGGGAGCTAACCCTATGTGGACACGATGGAGGGATGTGGACCCAGGTGCGAGAAAATATGGATGGGGTGATAATGAATGCAAAGAGGGTAATATAAGCGGATAAGGGAGCGGGACCACGCAACCAAAATCAAGGTTTTCCGTGAAATACCATCCCTGAAACCAAATGATTAGTAAAAATGATCCCACGGGACTAGAATCGAAGGTTAATTCCTAAAAGGGGTGTAGGGGACAAAAGCACAGACTTGGCCCATCCTTTCTGCCGAATCCCCCCATTAATCCATGCCCAAAAGTGCCATGAGAAGCAAACTACAATACTCTATTTCAAAATGACAAGGCATACCTTTAGATTCTGGAGGCCCACTTTCAAACATACGATCATGGAAGATGGTCGAGGGACCACATCACTGGCTCAGGTTGTGGAGGTATGATGCACTGAGCTAGCTTATGGCTACAAGGGGTTGCTTGTTGTCCATTGAGGACCATCTCGGAGAAAAACTTTCTCCTATGGATATTACCGACAAAATGGGTGGTAACATGTACCACACATGGGTTTTTGTAGAGCCCAAGTATGACACTTGTTATCCTTTTATTGTGTATAATATAGTGCTCAATGTGGGTTTTCCTTGTTGGTTACTTGTATGGACTTAGTTCATGTTTTATGTGTTCCTCCCTTGCCTATTTTATATAAAGGGAAGGGTGTTAAATTCTTTTATCCCAGATCTGATTTACTTTACTTTTAAAAATTTATTAAAAACCCAGAAAAACATTATCTCAAATATTTATGAAATTGTTAATAAAAGAAACATGATGGTATACTAACTCAGAAAATAAAATGCAACGGAAGTAAACTAGGGAAGTCAATCACACTACAACATTACATTTGTTCCCAACGCAATCTTCTTTCATATTAATTTCCTCCCCAAAATTTGGGCTTAGGCCCATAGAGAATACATAGAAAATTAAAACTATTGGGAACTTGGAACTCGATCCTACTATGAAAAATGGGCATGTGGAAATTTGCACTACTAAAGAAACTCAACCTCAAGAAAATTAAGCCTCCCTCACCAGCAATTTGTCCCCTCTCTTTTCCCTCGTATGACCCTTGCACACTTAAGAAATTTGGACTCTGTATATTTTGGCCGTCCTATTCATCTGACCTGGCCTCTTTCTGCCCTCAACTTGGATTCCCTTGAAATTTTTTCTGTAATTCCTTGTTGCAATTCTTCTTACTTCTCTTCAGTCTAAATTAGCCTCTTTCTCTTAAGAAAACTGCTTCCTCAACAATTGTTGTCTTCGCCTTTCCCTTAGGCTTATTTTATAATTTCATTAAGACAAAATCACTAACCCTAATCTCCTAAGTGATCAATGGCTATAATTAAATCCTAATCCGCAATTGAGATTATAGTACAAGTCACTTAAATAATTTAATTATTTATCCTTAGAAATCAAATAAAAACAAAATGAAATAGGTGATTCTATATTTATATGAGGTCTATTTCTTCTAATTTCTAATTAAAAGCCCCTACGCAAGTTTGATTTTTCAGTGGACAAAAGTAAAATTGGGTTACAAGCCAACCCACTAGCTTTATAACATAATATGCCAAGATAAGCATAAATGTGTGTGACGTAGACTTAAAAAGGTGATGACTTCATATTGTTTTAGGGATCAAAATGCTCCATCAAGGCAAAGACAAGGCTCAAAATTGTCTTCAAGCGTCATGATCATCCTCCATCTCGGGGAAATCCCCAAATCACACATCAAAGCAGCTCCAAGGGTCAAAAAATCAATTGTGGGTGCCAGACATCATCTCCATGGGTTTCAAGTGAGAAATGTGTTGCCTCGTATCTCTAGCGTTAGGGCTCCATCGGGTGCAACAAGACGTCCTCGATCATACCAAGAATAACCATCCTCCTTTGAGCCCTGGATCATGGCATGCCCATCAAGTAGAGTGAAGGCCAACTTGGGGGCATGTTTTGTCTGTTGGTACATCACCAAAGATCCTCCATTCTAGGAAAGAGAATCCCAATGTTCTAGCTCCTTGGGCTGCTCTAGGATGCAAATTAATTGCCGAAGTCATCAAAACGCATAACGCTCTGCCAAAAGTGGGCAACATTGCATCTGTTATGTCATCATGCTCTCTAGAATGTAGGATATGGCCTGGGAATTATGTGGAGTGGGGTGCCCTCAAGACCTCTAATGCTTTGGATAACTTGCCAAAATCAACCGAAAGTCAAGTGAAAGCAACCACTCTTTAGAGACTAAGATCATAAATGCATCTAAGTGGACCCTACTGAAGCGCTTAGGGCATATTAATACTTCAAACTGGGATCACCTTGAAATATTTTACTAGATCAAGTCCATTAAAGAGGTTGCCTACCTTTGTAGGGGTGGCTAAGTATTTAACCATTCAATCAATAGGCATTGGTGTAAATAAGTGACAATGAAAGGAAGAACATTCATGGCCAAGTGCCATGGTCAGGAGACCAACTAACGAGAGTTCACATCTTGAGTGTATAGATGTAATGGAGGGAGAAATCATGGATGCATGAGCTACGTTGCTTGTCCTTCTTTTCCCACCTCTTTGGTGCACCTTTTATTTTTATTTTTTTAATGATTTGTGTTTTGGCGCATAGCTCAAGGGTCAAAGCTTGATTTTTATAATATAGCATTTAATTTATCCCTTAAGATGTGGTGGTTTGTCACTAATTAGGGTTGGTACATGCAAGGGTTTCTTTTGATGAGATGGAGCATCGAGTACTTTGGAACTGGGTGATGGCTAATGAGAAGGGTGGAGATCATGCTTGGCTTTTGCCCACACGCTAAATTATGTCTCGACCATCTTTTGCATTTTGATCTTATTTTCTTTCATTGTGGCCATATTATGCCTTTCCATTCTTTTAGCTACATCAGTCTCCAGGGCAATGTTTTTTGGCCCTACTCAAATATGTAGATAAGAGAGCACCAAATCCCAATGAACCAATGGCAGTTGAACCCGAAGAATAGAGATAGTATCAAGGGCTTATAATGTGTTGTGGAAGGTGTTATGTATGGTAAAGGGAGAATGAACACACTATTTCAAATCTAGGTCTTCCAAGTAGTGCCCCTCCTAGAACCCTAAGTCCTTAGGCGAAGTCCCATTGGACTAGGGATAAAAATTAACCCCCTTGGTAAAGTGAGAAAACAAATTTATAGCCGATATCGGTCAATCATCTAGATCACCCCTTTCTCCATACTAAATTCCCAAAACACTAAGTAAAAGCACCAAATTGCAAAATGATCAAAGTACATGTTGAGTGATATCCCATCATTCAAGAGGAGTGCTGGATAGCGATAGGTATCGTTACTAGTGCGGATGGTGGAGGAGCTGACATGTCATCATCGTCAAGCTAATATGTAGGGTTGTTGGCTGGTCGGATATCCAAAATAGGAGAACATTTTTTTTGCTAGGGTTACCCATTTTGGTGGGTAACACCTCTCCTCTATTTTTATTTTGTGCGCTAGAATAGTGTAATAAGGTTGAGATGAATGAAATTGAGGAAGTGAACTATTTTCTGTTCTTTTAGAATCACATAAGCAAAAATGTGAAGCATGGAGCTAGATCCTCTAAAATGAGAAGAAATACAACCTTGTCAACCTATTTTTTGGCCGAAATCTTCCTTTTCTTCATATTTCCATTGCATCCTGAGTGATTTAAGTTATCTTTTTATCCATGATATCCCTTGAAGAGTGGGAAGTAGGCTAGGTCACACATTATTTTGTTATAATTTTGGTGACTATGTCATTTCTCTATGATGAGTGTCAATTTAGTTCATCCTTTTGATGGCTTCTTTTGGGTTGAAGCCATTATTAGTGAATTGGAATTACTCTTCCTTGGGAAAACCCCCCTTACCCCTTTTCTCTTTCTTTCATGGGAGATTTCTTATCATCCCCTATCCTTTGACCTTCTAAACTCTTTCATTGGTGCTTTGTTAGCTTTTGGGGTTATTCCAAAAGAGTTTTCACATAGCTAGGAGAGTGCTAGGTCTAGTCCATAGGAGATGCTTGATGGACATACAGATGGCTTAGTTTGGGTGGACGATTGACCTTGCTTAGAGTGCTAGCATGATGCATTTACCTAGGAGGTTGTTATCCTAATCAACATTATGACTAGCCCATTGGGTGCACACAAAGGGGAGGTCATTTCCTTGATTACGAGAGGTACCTACCTTGAAGGAGGAGTGCTAGGCACCTAGCCCTATGGAATTTGGTCACTTGACTTGAGGACGCTTGGGTCAAGGGGCATATTGCATAGAGGTTGAGCATGGACCTAGACACATATGTTGAGAAGCATTGGCACATAATAATTACCTTGACACACATGTTGACACGTGTTGTGCAGAAAAGGGCATGTGATACATAACTAGAGGAGGAATGCCTTAAATGAAACAACCGTACAGTCTCAGCATAGTTGCAGCAGACCTCAGTGCAAGGAGGGCATAGCTATAGTCTTGGTCAAGAGCATAGTTCAAAAGTATACACAATCATAGTCTCAACATACATAATCTTATCTCGACATACACAATCATGATGCAATCATGATCTCGGTGGTATTCCAATGAAGAGATCAGTGGTGCAACTATGATACTATAGTGATCTCAGTGCAACTCTAATTCATGTATATAAAGATCTCGTTGTGATGTTGAAAAGCTCGATGAAGGAACTATCATGGAGCAGCGAGAATGAAGATCTCAGTGGTAAAGTAGTAATGGCTTCAATGGTACAGCATAATGATGATCTCAACAGTGACAACGAAGAGGGTTGATGTCTTGGTCTTGGAGTGGCATAGTTGGTCAAGGGTCATGGTCTTGGTATTCGTCAATTGGAATCTCTATAAGAAGAATTTTGTGGGGGTTTTCCTCTCCAAGAGGGAGAGGTTTGGCCTTGGAAGAAAGCCAACATCGTGTGTTCTTTTCTCTTTGTTTTGGTAGCTATTTGATGAAGTAAGAAATACACACACTAATTATATCAAGAAAATATTGTGCTAATAATCTAAAGATAAAATACCTCACAAATAGTTATCATGCTAAGAAGAATCTCATTAACTATAATTGCCCCAGATTCTTCAACATTGACATCCCCAAGTTGTCCAACTGGGATGATGCCCATGTGTTTGTTACTGATACTGTGAACATAATGCATTATACATAACATGATAGAAAAATAAAATAACATGCGAAAAAAATCCATAAAACATACATAAAATAGTTTTTAAACACTCTTCTATCATAATCGACTGACTAGTTGTAGACCTTGGATGCACCACCCAGCCATAGATTGCATTGCACCATCTCTCTCAGTAGTTGGTCACCCTCGAGCTGGGGCCATGTCTCTACTATGACAATGGATACCCAAGCTAGGTACATATCCAATATCGAATATGAATAGTACCAAGCTACCAAACCCTAGTAGTCTCCAACCAACAAGGTCACAACCCCCATGTAATATTCCTAATTAGCCATGGCTAATTGGAATATTCGATTTTGCTCAATTTTTCCTTCTATAGTTATTTATAAATAAAAAGGTGAGGAAAGGGGGACATAACTCACTTTTTGAATAAAGTCAGTCCCTAGTAGCACAACATTGTAACTTAAAAGGGGAGCCAAGGGGGCCAAAGGACCACGTAGAGTAGGGGCCCACGTGGACACTTGGAGGGACTGCGCAAATGGAGAGAAGCACGTGGCAAGAGAGAGGCTACGTTGGAGGAGGAGGGCCTTAGGGTTTTGAGAGAGGCCAACGCTATAAAGGGGAGAGGAGCCTCCTCATTTTGGCATTCGATTATGAGCATTTGAGCTAGTCACTTTGACTCAGAGCACACTGGTTGTTTAGGCTGTTTGCAACACTGTTTAGTGCATCGAGTGTCTCTGTTTGGAGATCTCACCCTTAGCCCTGGGGGACTTCGAGTGCCTGCTCAGGCAAGGTAGTTTCATTAGTCTTTTGCAGGAGGATCGATCCTTGGAGTTGAGGAGGAACTGAGCATTTGATGACTGCGCAGTCTTGAGAGAGGAGGACGCAATTTCTTTTGGTAGGAGCTCTGGATTGAGTTTATGTGGAGGATTTGAGTTGGGGGATTGAGCAAGGGATCAGCCCTTGCATATTGGAGGATTTTTGGCATAGTTTTGGAGGGTTCTATTCAGTGGAAGCGCAGAGCCTTGAGGGATAGCGTAGATCCTCACGGGGGTGATTTTCGGGGGTTAGCTATTTCAGAAAAGCTTTCTGGGTTTTTCTGGGTTTATTGAGCAGAGGTTGATTCCAGAGTTTCAGCATTTTCTGAGGAGGGGAACAACCCCAAATCCTCATTTGATTCTAGCAGTAGCAGCAGCACAACAGTTCTCCGGCAGCTTGGACGCAGTTCAGAGAGAGGCCATTCCCTTACCATTCTGAGTGTATATCTTCACTTGCCTTGTGCAAGTCGAGGTGCTATCTTTCTGATCACCTCCTGTACTCTTTCCATTATTCAGTATAATAAAATGGCTTAGCATTTCTCTCTGCATTTCTTGAGTATCTGCTTATATTTCATGTATACATTATTGTATGTTGCACTACTGTTATTTTTATCTCTTTAGAGTCCATCTCTGGTTGGGGTTTGCTTGTGTTTGAGTGATATCCCTAAAAGGGGATACTACAGTGGTATCAGAGCATAGATCTGGCTCAGCCTGTGGAGCTAGCAGTCTATGACACCGAGGGAGAAGCCCTACATCTGTTACAGAGGTAGGAAATACAGAGATATTGAGCGTAGGTTGGAGAACACCTACGGAGAGGGAGACTGTGTTCGGGTAGTGGACACAGAACAGGAGGAGCCTGTGGTGAACACAGAATAGGAGGAGCCTGTGGTGGGCACAGAACAGGAGGATCCGATGTCAGATGAGGACGGGAAGAGATTTGCGGACATGCTCCTCAAATCAGTGTAGGATCTGTCGAGGCAGATTGAGGTGATAGGGCAGAGATTCACGGCAGTGGAGGCTAGACAGCGTGAGAACCCGCGGTTTTCCAGGTTGGTGAGGGATCAGGTACATCCCACCATTTTCCAGAGCAGGGTGCCACTCAGCGTGATACTACTCAGCAGATGGCCTCACATGCCCCTACACGCTCTACCATGCCCACTTTCCTAGGAGCAGACACGGGGGCTGGAGCCCAGCAGGAGGCAGAGCCCGGTCATATGGGCGATTATTTTGCAGAGTACCAGGCCTATGGGCAGGAGTTCAGGGATGCTCTCTCATTCAGAGACTTTGTTCAACTCCAGCGGGATAGTAGACCCCGTGACCATCACAGAGGATACCGGCATTATCATGATGGAGACACCCACTACATAGCTAGTAGATTCCAATTGCCTACGTTTGATGGTTCATCAAACAGTTCGACAAAGTTTTGGGTGTAGCAATTGGACATCTATTTCTAGCTTAACCAGATGTCGGAGACAGAGGCCATCAAGGTGGCGACATTACATTTGGATGGTGAGGCCCAGGACTGGTGGTTCCATGGGTTGGTTACACTCGGACACTCCACAGTGACGACATATGCCGAGTTCACTAGGAGATTGATGGAGAGGTTTGACCGAAGGGATCCGGAACAACACTTTGTTGAGCTGACGAGGCTCAAATAGACCGGGAACCCAGAGACCTACATTGCAGACTTCTTGAGGGTTTCAGTGATGGTGCCAGATCTATTCACGGCACGGAGGATCTACATGTTTGTTGAGGAGTTAGCAGAGCCACTTCAGTGTCTAGTCAGATCCATTAGACCAGCCACACTCCAAGATGCTATTAGCAGGACCCAGGACTTCAGGATGCCTTACCCAGGACTCGGACACCTTACCCCTAGAGACATGCTTTCCAGCCTAAGGGGAAGGATGTGAGGATTCCGCCTCCAAAGGGGAACCCAGGACGAGCATAGCTTGATGATGATGCCAGGAGGGAGATGAAGAAGAAGCGGTTGTGCTTTACCTGTCAGGAGCTGTGGGCACCGGGACATAGATGTGCTGCTGCCAAAGCACATTTTATTGAGGTCTTCTCCGAGAGCAGCGGGGAAGAGGATGAGGAGGATGATGTGTAGGCAGGAGATAGTCATGCCGCGCAAGATCCTTTGCCACCTCCACCACCACCAGCAGGTGGTGCAGCTTTTGCACCTACCGGAGGGGCCCTTGCAGCATTGTGAGGAGTTCCCAACTATTTGACGTTGCGCATACGGGGGACAGTACGTGGCCAGCGAGTATCAGTTTTGGTTGACAATGGGGCAACCCACAACTTCATTGATGCACAGATGGTTGAGCGGAGAGGCATACAGACAGAGAGCATCGATGGATTTTCAGTGTTGGTCCCAGGAGATCAGACCATGGTGTGTGCTCGTTATGTCCCAGAGTTACCAGTGACGATGGGCACCTACACACTGACTGACCACGTTTTTGTGGTCAATATTCCGAACACCAACATGATACTGGGTGTTCAGTGGCTTATCACTCTAGGGAAGGTCACGACAGATTGGAAGGCCCTAGAGATGGAGTGGGATGATGAGAAGACGGGGAGGCATGAGAAGATACGGGGACAACACACATATCTGCCTCAAACTGTTTCAGCTCATCGGATGGAGGCAGTCTTCCGGAAGGGAGATGTAGAGTGGGCAGTGGAGCTGCGTGCATCAGAGGCAGGGACTACAGGGCAGACGGTGCCCCTAGAGATATAGTCCATCCTTGACCAGTATGCCACAGTGTTTGGGGAGATTCCGCCGGGACAGCCACTGGACCGGGGGTTTGAGTACACCATTGAGCTTGAGCAGGGCATATAGGTAGTGATTACTACCCCCTATAGGCATCCCAAGGCCTATCGGGATGAGATTGAGCGGGCCATTCAAGATTTGCTGGCTCTTGGGCACATTCGGCCAAGCACGAGTCCTTTTGCTTCTTCCGTGGTGTTAGTGAAGAAGAAGGACAACACATTGAGGATGTGCATTGACTACAGGGCCCTGAACAAGAAGACCCTGAAAAATATGTACCCCATACCCAGGATCGATGAGTTGATGGATGAGTTGAAAGGAGCACGGTTCTTCTCAAAGATTTATTTGAGATCTGGGTACCATCAGATTCGAGTGAGGGAGCAGGACATTCCCAAGACTGCCTTCAGGTGTCACTATGGGCACTTTGAATTTTTGGTGATGCCCTTCGGGCTAACTAACGCCCCAGCTACATTCCAGTCCTGCATGAATCACATCTTCCGTAGTTACTTAAGGAAGTTTGTGCTGGTGTTCTTTGATGATATCCTCATTTACAGCAGGACTTGGGAGGAGCATCTCTAGCACATTGAGACAGTGTTGCACATCTTGGAGGAGCAGCAGTTCTATGCCAAGTTCTCCAAGTGTGAGTTTGGGTTGACAGAGATGTTGTACTTGAGACACATCATAGGGGTGGACAGAGTGAGAGTCCACGGGGACAAGATCAGGGCCATCAGAGATTGGCAGGAGCTAAGGAATGTGATAGAACTTCGAGGATTCATTGGCATTTGTACTTACTACTGGAAGTTCATCAAGAGTTTCTCTCGGCTTGCTGCACCCCTGATAGATCTGACGAGGAAGGGGGCATTCAGTTGGTCGGATACAACACAACGAGCCTTTGACAGGCTCAAGGAGGTTATGAGCCGCTGCTCAGTGCTTGCATTGCCGGATTTTACGCAACCATTTGTTTTGGAGTGTGATGCGTCGGGAGAGGGGATCGGCACAGTGTTGATGCAGGGAGGTCACCCTATAGCCTTTGAGAACCGGAAGCTCCTTTTGCACAAGAGGTTGTATTCTATATACTACAAGGAGATGCTGGCCATTATGCATGCAGTGGCCAAGTTTTGGCAGTATTTAGTGGGTAACAGATTCAGGGTGAGGACTGATCACAACAGCCTCAGGTTCTTTTTGGAGCAGAAACAGCTACAGGAGAGGCAGCAAAAATGGATCAGTAAGATCCAAGCGTATGACTTTGACCTTGAGTATGTCAAGGGTAAGAACAACGTGGTAGCAGATGCCCTTTCACGTAGACCAGCCACGTTCTCTTATGAGCTTGGACACAGACTGGAGCACTCGACTCTTAGTAGAGTACTCCAAGGACATATTTGCATGTGAGGTTCTAGATGGGCAGGTGGCGGATGACAGGTACAGGGTGGTCGATGAGATTATATACTATAGGGACCGAATCTTCTTGATTGAGGGATCTCAGCTCAACAAGAAGATACTCCAGGCATCACATGATTCACCATTGCTCGACCATCAGGGGTTTCCCAAAACCTACAGGGCCATTAGAGAGAGGTTCTCATGGAAGGGCCTCAAAGAGGATGTACTCCAGCATATCTGGGGGTGCGACATTTGCCAGAGGAACAAGGGGGAGATGAGCCATCTCGCAGAATTATTGCAGCCTCTTCCCATTGCAGAGGGGAAATGGGAGTGTATTTCGATGGACTTCATCACAGGGTTGCCCATGGTACAGGGCAAGGATTGTATCTTTGTCGTCGTTGATCGATTGACAAAGTACGCACATCTTTTTTCCATACCCGCACACTACACAGCGGCGCAAGCAATGTTGCACGAAGCGGGGACGCGGAATCGTCATTTTCCAAAAATCTAGGAAGTGAAGCGTCCACGGAAGCATCTGCTATATATATTTATATTTGTTTTATATTTTTTTGCATTAATACTCAAAACAAACATCCCAAATACCAAATTAATTGTAGAAGACATGGAAACATGCATATTTTTGCATAAATCAAGATAGATATGGCATCCATGATTCCATTGTAGTTACTAGTATGTACAACAATCATCTATATTCTAGCTATTACAAACATACATCAAATTTTTAAGCATATTATAAAACATAAAACATTTAAGCATATTATAAAACATAAAACATAGAGCATATTATGATTTATCTAGCAAGTGAGAAACTGTCAACATTTGTCATGTCCAAAATTCAAATAATAATGTTTACAAAATATGTCACTTGGTCACCGCCAAGCCAAAAAGGTTCAAAATTCAAATTCACAAGTCTACAAGTCTAATGAGTAATCTATGACAAAAAGTAGTAG